>PVIU01012343.1:0-60560 GCA_004026605.1 Ondatra zibethicus | reverse complement strand
GGATTTTGATGGGGATTGCATTGAATCTATAGATGGCCTTTGGTAGAATTGCCATTTTTACTATATTGATCCTTCCAATCCAGGAGCATGGGAGATCCTTCCATTTTCTGGTGTCCTCCTCAATGTCTTTCTTCAAGGTCTTAAAGTTCCTGTCAAATAGATCTTTCACTTCCTTGGTTAGTGTTACCCCAAGATACTTCTAAGGCATTATGGGGAGGTGGTTGAAAGGCAAAGGTGACTGGTAGAGGGAAGGTGGGCTACTTAGGAATGTCCTTGAGATGCATTTGAAGTACAGCCCTCTCTGCTCTCTTTCTTTCTGGAAGCCATTAGGTGATCATCTTGCACTCCTATGGTCACCCTGCCATGATGTTTTCACTTAGACCCACTCAAGCATGAGTGAGAATTTATGCATCAAAAAGTACCCCTTTCCCCCCCTGTAAGTGTACTATCTCTAAGCTTTGATTTATTAACACTGAAAAATTACAGAGTAAATTTCTTTCTTAAAATGATGGAAATATCAAGAATTTTCTATTTTATCTTAATTAGGATTCCTATTAGATGTGTATCATTTGCATATAGACGTAAGTGTAATTTGCAGAAGCAGGACAGCTGGCATATAAAGTTGGAATTTTAGGGTTGTAAATTTAAAAAAAATGTATGAGGAATACCTCTTTCCAAATAACTAACAGGAATTTATACTGAGTTTAAACATCAATCAACTGTATTGTAATTCTCTTCTGATACTAAAGACCAAAATTAGCATGAGCATTGCAGATTAATCAGCTAAGCTGCCCATGCTTCAATGTAAGCCTAACATATGTAGTTCCTACGACATCTTAATTTCAGACCCCTTCAGATGAGATAATTTACTAAAATGACTAGACCACAAGACAGAGTTACAAGTGTTGGTTGGCTATAAGGAGTACAGTCCAGAGACTCACAGAAATAAATTGATGTATGAGATAGACTATGAGCAGGACTGGACATCCTCCTTCCCTGTTTCTGTAAGAGCAGGTGATCCCTTCCTTAACATTAAGTTTTCATTTCATCAGTACGAACTTGTTCTTTGTTATCTGGTAGTATATACAAAGAGTTGCAAACTATGGTCAAGGGGATTCTGTCTGTGAGACCAAGTCACGGCATGTATCAGCTTCTGAAAATTTGTATTAAATAAATTTTTATTATTTGATTGAGAAAAATAAGTTTAAAATCAAGTAAAGTAGAGAAAAAAGCATTTATAGGAAGTGAACTTGCTTCAAATTTCTCTCCAAATACTATATTGGGATTATGGTACTTTTCTATGCATAAAATTATTTACTTTCTTAAGGACGTTGGCAACAGAATACTACATTCTTATTTTCTTTGGGTTGTTCATTTACTGACAATCCTAGAATGTAAATATTATTCATAAGAAAACTTCTACAATATGGTGCTGGTATACTGATTTTTAAAAGTTTGAAGCTGTGTGTCAAAATAGGAAATTTAATTTTTTTCTAAGAGAGATTATTTTAAAAACTCAGTTAAATGTAAATGAAATTATTGTGCATTATTTTTAAATTTAATGTATGAACTTGAAATAGAATTACCATATCTTATTTCTCAAGTTTCCAATGATTTTTCAGAACCAGTTTATATACATATACCACATAATATGTCTAAAATATTATGTACTATGCTCCTTCTTATTTTTTACATCAATGGCTAGCAACTTATCTGACACTGAATATTTTGAATAACTGGAATACCTCCAAGCTTACAATCTGTTCTTCCTTTAAAAAGAAAGCAAGGGACAAAATAAAGCATCATTTCATGTCGTTTGATTACAAAATATTAAATCTTGGGCTTAATTGAATTGTTGGCATTACTGAATTCAGATTAAATGTATTTGGATCAATGTTAATTGGCTTAAGTAGGAAGTTCATATCATTGAGTCACTCATAGCTTTATGAATCACATCCTTTGCTGTTTCTTTTGTGGTAAAGTAATAAATTCCTTCTTGTATCATTGGATTATATGAAATCTGTTATTGCTGAAATGATAGGTGAATTGAACTCAAATAATTTATACTTTGGAAACATTGTAGCCAATTACTTAAATATGATAAACGATCATGTAGAGAAGAAAAAAACTGTTGATTTATTAGTTGTGTTCAGTCTATTATTGTTAAATTTTTCATTGTGTTTAATTTTGGGAAGGAATGTCTAATAAGAACCCTATCTGTCTTCTATTTTCTCTGAACAAGAGAAAATTCTGAAATCCACATCAGCTATTACTTAAGAGGAATTTCAGTCAACTTTTCATGGAGAACAGTCAGGCATTTATTGACTTTGTCCTTTCAAATTAGTGAGCCAGAGCAACATTTGATAAACATATAAGAACGGAATACGATATTCAGCTAATTCAACCTTTATTTACCCCATTCTTGATGCTATTGTAGGGTCTTAACGTATTTACTATCTAATATATAACAATAAGTATGTTCTGGCTAGTTTTATGTCAGTGTGACACAAGCCAGAGTCTTTTGGAAAGGTGGAAAGCCCACTGAAGTAATGCTCCCACAAGATCCATCTGCAAGAAATCCTGTGGTGTATCTTGATTGACGATTGATGTGGGAGGGTCCAGTTCACTGTGGTCAAAGCCACTCCCAGGCAGGTGGTCCTGGGTGCTATAAGAAAGCAGGAGCTGACCTCAAGGAGGAAGCCATAATGCAGTTTCCTCCATGTCTTTACATTAGATCCTCCCTCCAGTTTCTTGGCCTGATTTTCTGACCTTCCTTCTTCGCTGATGGACTGTGATGAAGTTATATCAGCATGAAACAAAAGCTTTCCTCCCCAAGTTTTCTTCTGGTCATGATGTTTTACTACAGCACCAAAAACCTTAACTAAGACACATATTTAATATCACAAACACATATACATACACAACTCTCTCTGCATATCTATCTATCTATCTATCTATCTATCTATCTATCTATCTATCTATCTATCTATATTTGATGCTATAGGTACACATATATATTTACAGAATATGTATTAGAATAATTATCATTAAATACATTCAGTTCATCATCTACCCCATCCTTCTAAAAAATAACTACTAATCTTATTTTGGAGATCAAATGAAATTATCTCCTTCTGCCTGAACCTCTTAAGTGATTGGTGATAATACTGACTCACCAGGGCTTATTTCATTACAAAAGCACATGCATAAATTTTTATATTCTTGGAGAGCCAGTCAGAAATAAACAAAAAATAAGAATATAATATATTTCAACATCTCAAAATTTATGTTTGATATAGTTTATACTATCTAAAATATTTATTTTTCAAAGTAGTTATGAGGTATCAAATATTCCATACTTGGTAAGGTTGTTGTAAATTGTTTGTTTAGACTTTGATGAATGAGTTGTAAAAATAATTTTTATTTTGGGATTGCTTTATTTTCCTATGCACAACTTTAGCACAAGACATGTAGAATTAAAGAAAAACATCTTAAGGCATCAAGAACAGAAAGTATATTCATGCCCTCTGGCCCCTGGACTCTCCCATATTCCAGAAAGCAAAGACAGTTCCTTGTCCTGCATAGCATGTGGCTCACTGTCTGTCATAAAATAAAGAACAAGAAAACTTTATAACAGCAATAAACTGCTTTTAAAAGGTGATGTTAAAGGCCTAGTTATGTTTTCATATGAGACCACTTTTGTGTGTTTTCATTGTATTCCTAAAGCATGCACTCATTCCTCAGCCTTGAAGATGACGGGAGGAATCTCTGAGCTGCGTGGGCACTTAGGGAGAGGATGACATCCTCTCTGGTTTTAAGATGATGGATTAATTTGTTCATCACAACACATTGCCTTAATCCTTAACCTTGGTGTCTAAAATAAGCAATGCAATTGTTAATCAGAGACCTCTGGCTAGAGTGAAATACACAGCTACGAGACAAGACATATCACTCATACTAGAGAAGTATTCAGAGGTTGTTATCTTGGCAGTGGCAATATAGATAACAGAAACTGACCAAAATGTAGTTTGCTGTCAGTTGCATCCATTTCCTTGCCTAAGGCAATTAATTACCAGAGTAGTAGCTGGTTCAATAGTGTTCGAGGAGCCTCAAGCATCAAGTCCAAGAAAAAAAATTGTTTATATTTTCTGGATTACTCAGCATTATACAAAAATAGTTTTCTTTATGAAGATTGTGACTCTATTTCTCTTCTTATTTTCTATGTAGGACTAAGTGTAACATTAAGTGCATGTAAAATGAATAATAAATAGATATTTATAGGATAGATGTTTCAGGTGACTTTGCCACAAAGGTCACAATGAAAACTGGAAACATAGTCCACATCTACTTCAGTTATAATTTTCATATGCTGTTGGGGTCTGTCATTATTACTTTTAAAGGAATATTAAATATGTTGTGAGAAGAAAAGTAAATTCACCATTATTTTCTAATTATCTTAAATTACAAAAAAAATAATTTAAAATTATTTACAAAAGCAATATGATTAGCTCTGCCTCAAGATAAACCATAGCGCTGGGAGATGTCTACTCAATAGCAAATTTATTAACTTGCCTCTTATTTAAATGTGTATTGGAGAGCAACTCTAATGAAAGAAATTGAGAAAACATTTGAATTTGACCATCACTGTGAAATTCCACTTTCTTGTTTTTTTTGTGTTATTTTTTGTTTTTTTTTTTTTACTTTTGTGTATTGGTCTTAGTATAAAGTAATGCAAGGAATAAAATACTTTCTAAAGCACAGGATATGGCAGAGGGCAGGCTTTTGGGTGCTATTTTGTTATACAGTGAGAAAGGTAAAATTTTTTAGTTGAAACTTAATCCTAATCAGTGAAAACCTGTCTGAAAAATAAAGTTACTGAATAAATATTTTCTGTTTTCACTAATTGTGTGTGTGTGTGTGTGTCTACTGAGTCCATTTAATGTTGCTTACATGTACACAGATTTAAGGTTTGATATTTTGATGATATAGCTTAACAGGGGACTTGTTCCTGAAGAAAACTGACTGTATTTCCCTCAACAGCCATTTACTACTTTGACTTTATAATTGATGGTGAGGCCTTGTGAAATTTCTCCCAACTCTGCTGACATATTGGCTGATGTTATCTTTATGCAGATATTGCTTTGGCAATGGTGGTGAAATTTTATGGGTGCAGATTACCTGTCATGTCTAGAAGACATCATCTGTTAGCAGGCATCATGTTTTTCTGTCTTTTACAATCATTTTTCCTTTTTGTTCCATGAGCCATTAGTGTAAGTAAGGGTTGTGTTGTAGATGTACTAATTGGGGCTTTAAATTTCACAATTACTTATTTTCTGAAGATTGACTGGTTGTAATCTCAGTAGTGAACTCTATTTGCTCCTAAAGTAAGGTTCTGTAAGATAAAGACAAGTGTTTAGAATATAGCTAGACATTACATCAAGTTAGAAAAATGGTAGTCATGGGTTCTTCTCTAGTGTCGATAACCTGAAGGCATGGGTAGTTAGGTTAATAGAACCAGGAGCAAATCCTACAGTATTAAGTGGGTTTCAAAGCCAATTAAGCAGTTGTTGGTTGAGCTCATGATGTAAGTGCCACTATTGCTCTGTTAGGATATCCAGCTGAGCTGGCTCCCAAGCTTAATAATTGAGTAGGTATACTGATTACTTTTCTTCTTGGAAGCATGTGTGTATTGCACCTTCCAATACTAGGGGAGGTAAGCCCTGGGGAGAAGAGTTTCTGAATCTTCTTTTTTTAATTATTAAAACTTTATTGCAAAGAACATTTAAAAAACAGTCACTCAATGAGATTAGTGAAATACAAAGTCTATACATCTCAGCAGATGAATGTCTATACAGTTAGAATAGCCTTTCCGAAGCTATATCATTTCACACTGGATTTTGCATGATAACTATCAATCATAATTTTTGCAATTATATCCTTGACCCCCAAAATGAAAAGTTCATAATAGAACTACAACCATAAAAATGTTAGCTTTATGTTCTTTTTTAACCTTCTTTAATTTTTTTAAGAAAAGAATACAAACTATCTTTTTTATTTTACATATCCCAGTTCCCACTCCTTCCACTCCTCCCATTCCCTCCACCTACTAACCCACCCCACCCCCATCTACTCCTCAAAGAGGATAAGGCACATTTCTTTGGGGAAAGTACAAGGTCCTCCTTACTACAACTAGGCTAAGTAAGGTATCTATCCAAAGAGAAGAGTTTCCCAAAAATCCAGTACAAGCAGTAGGGAAAAATCCTGGTGCCACTGCCAATGGCCCTGCAGTCTGTCCCAGTCATACAACTATCACCCACATTTAGAGGTTCTAGTTTGGATCTATGCTGGTTTCAGTGGGTGTCCCCATCATGGTCTTGACTTCTTTGCTCATATTCTCACTCCTCCCACTCTTCAATTGAACTTTAGGAGCTCAGCCCAGTGCTCTGCTGCAGGTCCCTGTATCTGTTCAATGGTGGCATTTAAAATATTCATCAATCTGACTACAGGGCAAGGCCAGTTAGGGTACCTTCTCCTATGTTGCTTAGGGTCATCCTTGTGGATTCCTAGGAATTTCTCTAGTGTCAGGGTTCTTGCTAGCCTGATAATTACTGCCTCAACCAAGATATCTCTTTCCTTGCTTGCATATCTGTCCTTTCTCCATCTCAACTATCTTCTTCTCTCAAGTTCTCCTTTCCCCTACCCTTCTCACCTCCTCTTTCCCTTCCACCCTCCCTACTCCCCCTTCCTCCATGCTCCCAATTTTGTCAGACAGTCTTGTCTATTTTCCCTTTTCCCTTTCTAGGTGGACCTATGTGTGTTTTTCTTAGGTTTTACCTTGTTATGAATGAGTACATATCATGTTCATCTTTATGGGTCTGGGTTACCTCACTCAGAATGGGTTTTTTTTTTTAGTTCCATTCATTTGCATGCAAATTTCAAAATGTCATTGCTTTTTTACCACTGAGTAACACTTTAATGTATAAGTGTGCACATTTTCTTTATCCACCCTTATGTTGAGGGCCATCAAGGTTGTTTCCATGTCCTGGCTATTACATAATTCTGCTATGAACATAGTTGAACAAATGTCCTTGTAGTGTGATTGAGTATCTTTTGGGTATATGTCCAAGAATGGTATTGCTGGGTCCTGAGGTAAGTTGATTCCCAATTTTCTGAGAAACTGGCATACTGATTTCCAGAGTGATTGTATAAGTTTACATTCCCACCATCAAGGGAGGAGTGATCCTTTTACTCCACTTCTTCTCCAACATAAGCTATCATTGGTGTTTTTTATCTTAGACATTCTGACTGGTGAAAGATGTTATGTAAGGATCGTTTTGATTTATATCTCCCTTATGGCTAAAGATGTTGGACATTTCTTTAAATGTCATTCAGCCATTTGAGATTCTTCTGTGAAGAATTTTGTTTAGTTCAGTACCCCACATTTTAATTGGATTATTTGGAATTTTGATGTCTTATTTCTTGAGTTCTTTATATATTTTGGAGATCAGCACTCTGTAAGATGTGGGATTGGTGAAGATCTTTTCCCATTCAGTAGGCTGCCTTTTTGTCTTATTGACTGTGTCCTTTGATTTATAGAAGCGTCTCAGTTTCAGGAGGTTCCATTTATTTACTGTTGCTCTCAGTGTCTGTGCTACTGGGGTTATATTTAGGAAGTGGTCTCCTGTGCCCATGCATTGAAGGGTACTTCCCATTTTCTCTTCTATCAGGTTCTGTGTGGTAGGATTTATATTGAGGTTCTTAATCCATTTGAACTTGAGTTTTGTTTATGGGGATAGATATGGATCTATTTGTATTCTTCTACGTGTTGATACCCAATTATGCCTTCAATATTTGTTGAAAATGCTTTCTTTTTCCCATTGTATAATTTTAGCTTCTTTGTCAAGAATCAGATGTTCATAGGTTTGTGGATTAATATCCACGTCTTCGATTCAATTCCATTGGTCAACCTGTTCGTCTTTATGCCAATACCAATCTGTTTACAATTGCTATAGTTTTATAATAGAGCTTGATGTCAGGAATGGTGATGTCTCTGGAAGTTCCTTTATTATACAGGATTGTTTTGGCTATCCTGGGATTTTTCTTTTCCGTATGAAGTTGATTATTGTTCTTTCAAGGTCAGTGAAGAATTGTATTGGGATTTTGATGGGGATTGCATTGAACCTATAGATTGCTTTTGGTAGAATTGCTATTTTTATTATGTTGATCCTACCTATCCAAGAGGATGGGAGATCTTTTCATTTTCTTGTATGTTCTTCAATTTCTTTCTTCAAAGACATAAAGTTTCTTGTCAAACAGGTCTTTTACTTCTTTGGTTAGTGTTACCCCAAAATATTTTATGTTATTTGTTGCTATTGTGAAAGGTGATATTTCTCTGATTTCCCTCTCTGCTTGTTTATCTTGTTTATCATTTGTATATAGGAGGACTACTGATGTTTTGAGTTGATCTTGTATCTACACACATCACTGAAGGTATTCATCAGCTGTAGGAGTTCTCTCTGGTATAATTTTTGGGGTCACTTATATATACTATCATATCAGCTACCAATAGTGAAAGTTTGACTTCTTTCTTTCCAATTTTAATCCCCTTGATCAACTTTTGTTGTCTTATAGCTATACCAGAACTTCAAGAAGAAGTTGAAGAGATATGGAGAGAGTGGACAACCTTTACTTGTTCCTGATTTTAGTGGAATGGCTTTGAGTTTCTCTCCATTTAATTTGATGTTGGCTGTTGACTTGCTATATATTGCTTTTATTATGTTTAGATATGATCCTTGTGTCCTTGATCGCTCCAAGACTTTTATCATGAAGTGGTGTTGGATTTTGTCAAATGTTTTTTTCAGCATCTAATGAGATGATCGTATGGTTTTTTCTTTCAGTTTATTTATATGTTGGATTACATTGATAGATTTTTGTATTTTGAACCATTCCTGCATCTCTGAAATGAAGCCGACATGATCATGGTGGATGATTTTTTCATGTGTTCTTTGATTCGGTTTGCCAGTATTTTATTGAGTATTTTTGCATCTATGTTCATGAGTAAGATTGGTCAGTAATTTTGTCTCTTGGTTGAATCTATGTGTGCTTTTTGTATCATGGTAACTGTAGCCTCATAAAAAGAGTTTGGCAATGTACCTTCTGTTTCAATTATGGGGAACACTTTGAGCAGTATAGGTATTAGCTCCTCTTTGAAGTTCTGGTAAAATTCTGCAGTAAAACCATCTGACCTTGGGATTTTTCCTTTTTTTCTTTTTTGGAGATCTTTGATGACAGCTTCTATTTCTTTGCAGGTTTTAGGTCTACTTAAATTATTCATCTGGTCTTGATTTAATTTTGGTATATGGTACCTTTCCAGAAAATGGTCCATTTCATTTATATTTTCCAATTTTGGGGAGTATAGTTTTTTGTAGTATGACATAATGTCTCTCTAGCTATTTTCAGTGTCTGTTGGTATGTGCCTTTTTTCATTTCTTGTTTTGATAATTTGGATGTTATCTCTCTGCCTTTTGATTAGTTTGGATAAGGGTTTGTCTATCCTGTTGATTTTCTCACAGAACCAGCTCGTTTTTTCATTGGTTCTTTGTATCATTTCTTTTTTATTGGTTTCAGCCCTCAATTTGATTATTTCCTGTCTTTTCCTCCTCCTGGGTGAGTCTACTTCTTCTTGTTCTAGAACTTTCAGGTGTGCTGTTAAATCACTGGTGTGAGCTTTCTCCATTTTCTTTATTTAAGCATTTAGTGTTATGAAATTTCTTCTTAGGACTGCTTTCATAGTGTCCCATAGGTTTGGGTACATTGCATATTCATTTTCATTGATATCTAGGAAGTCTTTAGTTTCTTTCTTTATTTCTTCCTTGACACAGGGGTGATTTAATAGTTCACTGTTCAATTTCCATGTGTTTATAGGCTTTCTGGGAGTAGTGTTGTTGTTAAATTCTAACTTTAAGCCATGGTGATCCGATAAGATACAGGGGGTTACTCCAATTTTTTTGTGTCTGTTGAGGTTTGCTTCATTACTGAGTATGTGGTTAGTTTCAGAGAAGGTTCCATGAGGTGCTGTGAAGAAGGTATATTCTTTTGTGTTTGGGTGAAATGTTCGGTAGACGTCTGTTAAATCCATTTGAATCATGACATCTGTTATTTCTTTTATTTCTCTGTTAAGTTTCTGTCTGGTTGACCTGTTCATTGGGGTGAGCGGGGTATTGAAGTCTCCCACTATTAGTGCATGAGGTTTGATGTGCGATTTAAGCTTTAGTAATATTTCTTTTACATATGTGGGTACTCTTGTATTTGGGGCATAGATGTTCAAGATGTTCCTGTTATAGTACAAAGTATCCTTCTCCATTTCTTCTGATTGATTTTAGTTTGAAGTCTGTTTTGTTAGATATTAGGATAGCTAAACTTGCTTGTCTTTTAGGTCCATTTGATTGGAATATCTTTTCCTAACCCTTTACTCTGAGGTAATGTCTGTCTTTGAGGTTGAGGTATGTTTCTTGTATACAGCAGAAGGATGGATCTGGCTTTATGTACATTCCCTTAGCCTGTGTACTTTTATAGATGAATTGAGTCCATTGATATTAAGAGATAACTATGACCAGTGATTGTTAATTCCTGTTACTTTTTGGTGATAGTGTTTGTGTGTTTCCCTTCTTTGGGGTTTGCTGGTGTCAGGTTATCTGTTGCCTGTGTTATTGTGGGTACAGTTATCTTCCTTGGCTTGGTGTTTTCCTTCTAGTGCTTTCTGTAGACTGGATTTGTTGATTGGTATTGTTTAAATCTGGTTTTGTCATGGAATATCTTGCTTTCTCCCTCGATGGTGATTGAAGGCTTTGCTGGGTATAGTAGTCTTGGCTTGCACTGTGGTCTCTGCAGGACCTTCTAGCTTTCGTGGGTTCCATCAAAAAGTCAGGTATAATTCTGATATGTCTGCCTTTATATGTTACTTGATCTTTTATCTTTTGCAGCTCTTAATATTCTTTCTTTATTCTGTATGTGTGTGTTTTGATTATTACATGGTGAGGGGACTTTTTTTGGTACAGTCTATTTGATGTTCTATAAGCTTCTTGTATCTTCATAGGGATATCCTTCTTTAGGTTTGGAAAGTTTTGTTCTATGATTCTGTTGAATATATTTTTGTGTCTTTGAGTTGGAGTTCTTCTACTTCTTCTATCCCTATTATTCTTAGGTTTGGTATTTTCATGGTGTTCCAGATTTTCTGGATATTTTGTGTTGAGAATTTGTTGGATTTAATGTTTTCTTTGACCAATGAATCTATTTCCTCTATATTATCTTCAACACCTGAGATTCTTTTTTCCATCTCTTGTATTCTGTTGGTTATGCTTGCCTCTGTAGTTCCTGTTCATTTACCCAGATATTCCATATCCATAATTCCCTTAGTTTATGTTTTCTTTATTGCCTCTATTTCAGTCTTCAAGTCGTGAACTGTTTGCTTTACCTGTTTGATTGTTTATTCTTGGTTTTCTTGGGTTTCTTTGAGAGATTTATTAACTTCTTCCAATTTTTTGTTTGTCTTTTCTTCCATTTCTTTAAGGGAATTTTACATTTCCTCTTTAAAGGTCTCCATTATCCTCATAAAGTTACATTTAAAATCTTTTTTCTTCTTCTGGGTTATGATGATCAAGTCTTCCTTTAGTATGATCACTGAATTCTGGTCCTATCATGTTGCTTATCCCACCTGACCTGATGTTCCTGAAATTAGAGAGCTGTGACTGACATCTATCCAAGTCATCTTTCAGGTTGTCTTAGTTAGGGTTTTCATCACTGTGATAAAATACTGACCAAAAGCAACGTGAGGATGAAAGGGTACTTTGCTGTTTTGTTTTGTTATTGTTCCTCTTTTACAGCTTTCAGGTCACACTCCATCATGTGAATATTAGGGTGGGAAGTCTGTGCTGCAACTGGAATAAAAAAAACTGAAGAAGAGGCTACAAAGGACTGACTGCTGCTTATTGATTTAATCCCCATATCTTGGTCAGCCTGCTTTTTTACACCATCCAGGACCATCTGGGTGGGGTAGCTCCCCCCACAGTAAGTTGAGTCCTCCCACATTTGTCAGTAGGCTTGTCAACAAAATCTGGATGGAGGTATTTTCTCAATTTAGGTTTCTCTTCTCAAATAAGTCTAGCTTGTGTCAAATTGACAAAATGCCACTAGGACTATTACCTTGTCATTATGATCATTTTATTCTTGTTATGGAATTATCAGTATTTCATTTATTTTTATTTCTGAATACTATTCTGCTTTACTTGTGTCTATTGTCTTGTTTGTTAGTTTGTGAACCCTGGGATTGTTTCTACATTGTATTAAATATAAGTGATACTTCTGTTTCATAAACAGTCCACCCTTCTCCTCTCATTGAATAACTCAATGCAAATTATATAAATTGAAGTCATTCCCCTATGGCCTAATATTCTTATTTCTGTTGTTTAGAGCTTCCCAAAATTTTTATTGGAATGACTAATCTGATTATTATGTAAATTAATGTACCATTTCACTACATCATATACTGACTCAATTTACAACTCATCTTAACTAAGATGGGATGACAGATGATATTGATAAGACCCACAAAATTTGGGCACATGCCACCCTCACTATGGCAAGATGGAAAAAAATTTCTCTGCTGATGGAACCCAAAAATTAACATGATAGTTAAAATAATAATTGCTATGAAAATCTTCTGCTCTAAGGGCCTCAGGAAGGCTTTTAGTCCTAAGCAAGGGAAATAAGGATTATGTAGGGTCTATAAAAATTCCTAAAATAGTGGATGGTAATAAAGCATTAAATTGCTTCTAAGAGTTTGATACTTTTACCCATTACATAAATACAATTCAATCTGAACTGAAACTGTAGTGATATTTCACTTGTATTTTAATAAATAAAGCTTGCCTAAAGATCAGGGAGTAAAATATCCTTATAGATCAGCCAGTGGTAACACAAACCTTTAATCCCAATAGCCACACTAGTTTGCCATAGAAACCGGGTGGTGCATGCCTTTAATCACAGTGGTACATGCCTTTAATCCCAGCCCTAGAGAGGATTATAAACCTGGAGAAGACAGCTCACAGATAGAGTCTCATTCTGAGATTCCTGGAGGCAGGATCACCATTTTTAGACTGAGGTAGAGGTAAGAGTCTGTGGTTGACTCTTCTGTTTTTCTGACCTTCAGGGTTGAACCCCAATTTCTCATTCTGTATTTTTACTAATTGTACTACATTTGGTGCCCAATGTTTGAGGTACAGATTCATGAAAGAAGTCTTTTGCCTGAGGATTTTTAGACACTGGCACAGACCAGAGTTGGACCCAAACCTACCCATGTGGGTTCAGAAGAAAAACTAGCACTCCTAGCTCCCATCTGCCCCAGCTTTGCTTCCATGTAGAGATGAAAAATACACAGAGAATCTGGATACTGTATGTTATTGTGCTGTCGTTGAATTGTTTGATTGCTGAGGAAGGAGCAGCAGCTACTAAAAAGACATTTGACTATAAATGCTGCTGGATTAATCCAACCTATACATTTTGAAAATGACTTGACTTCAAAATTTAAGTCAAAAGGTATGTTATTTTGGAGAAGAGGTATTGCTTTTGTTTCCACAGGAAGTAAAAGGTTGTAGATTCATTATTGGATAAGAAAAATAAGGTTTGATCAAGGAAGACCCCCTGAAATAGCTCTATAAGGAGTAGATGGCCCAGATGATCCAACATTTCAAAGCATCTCTGTTGCAGTTTCTTCTGAGTTCTACATACAGAACAACCTCAAGACTACTGGCTGTGATGATCCAGCCTCACAGAATACTTCAGTCAGGATTGGAACATAATTCTCAATTTTCTCTAGGTCCCCATAAGATCATCAGTGCCCCCAGTCAACAGGAAGTAGCCTAGAAAGCTACCCCCACATTCCCAAAAATAATTATGAAAGTTTTTCTTTGTTTAATATGTTGGTTACAAGTTATTATGATAAATCATAAAGAAAAAAAAAGCTAAACAGAAAGAATTAGATTCAGGGTTCTTGTTTTGAAAAAAGGGGGATATGGATATGATAGGATAAAGGAGTTGACTAGTGAATCTACACTGAAAAGAAAAAAGGGAGGCTATAGATATGATAAGATAAAAAGGAAGAATTTTGAATCTAGTTTTAGAAAACAATAGTTTAAATGTTTTACATTGGATTGGACTTTTGTATATTGTATTCAAATTTTGTATATTGATACAAATTTGAGATTAATTTTGTTAGAAAATACTGCACATATATTTCTAACCTTGTTCAAGGTATTATACCTATACAGCTCATTTAATAATGTAATTTCTAACCCTTGAAAATTATTATTACCAATTGTTTAGGATAATAAGGAAATGCAGCTTAGTAATTAATCACTTATAATTGAACTTGAAGTCACATTATGTATGTTTTCAAGGTCAAACAGATATATTTTAGATAGACAGGTCATCTTCAAACACTTCAGAGATCTACATAATATGGCATTTAAGATGTTTTAATAACATAGGTTCTTTTTTATGACAATGAAATATGTCTGATCCTGTTAGCACCAATATACTTAAGAGTAGATAATGGTCATTGAAGAGATTCCACACAGAGTTTATTTTCTTTGTGGCAAAAGTGAGACACTGGGCAAGAAAATTCCCCTGCCTCAACTACCTACAATATGTATCTTAATTAGACAAACAGGACACAAAAGAAATTGATTGCCAAACATTGTCAAGAAAAGGAGGGACAGCCCTTCAAAATATACTGCATCACAGAAAAGTCTGTCAGATATGCTAGGCCTGTAGGCCAAGATTGATGCCCCAATGTTGCAGAGGAACTTTGGGTGATTGTCCAGGAAGCCAGCAGTTTCTGCCATTTCTCACTTTTTTCAGGGGGAAGTTGCTTTCTTGAACTTTCTGTTTACTTAGTTACTATTATTTTCTTCTTATGTCTCAGGGAGTTAAATATTAGATAAAGTTTAACAGATGCAGAAAGCAAGTTATGATAGAAAGTAAATTAGGTACAAGATTTTTGATTCACCAATAAGGGATAGATATGAAATATTTTCTCTGAATTTGTCAAATGATATATTATTTATTGCCTGTATATAGTCGTTGTACTTATTTTATATAGTTTTATTGTATTCATTATAGCCTTCTTTTTTATTTTAGACCAAAAGGGGAAATGTAGTAATACTTCATTTTTGCTTTAATAAATAAAGCTTGCCTGAATATCAGAGAGTATAAAAGATCCACTGCTTAGCATTAGAGATGAGACAGTGGTATCATACACCATTAATCCCTATAGCCACACTAATTTATCATAGAAGCTGGACAATGCATGCCTCCTTTAGTTCCAGCAGTGCATGTCTTTAATCCCAGCCCTAGAGAGGAATATAAGAATGGAGGAGACAGCTCACAGACAGTCTCTTTATGAGATTCCTGGAGGCAGAATCACCATTTTCAGACTGAGGTAAAGGGAAGCGCCTGTGGTTGGCTGTTTTGCTTCTTTGACTTTCAGGTTAAACTCAAATTCCTATCTCTGAGTTTTTATTAATTCATTAATTAATTAATGTGCTTCATGAACATTATCTTGCATTCATACCTCTAAGGTTGTCATTTTTTTTCTTGTAGACGAGTCTCAGTATCTACAACTTACCCATTAACCATCCTAAAGGACCCTAGATGAATAAAGAATAGTAATGGATCAAGTATGCAATCTGTGGGAAAAAATAGATGCAGCTAAAAAAAGTAAAAATTGCTGTATAGAAATGCTTGTCATCTGTTTTCTAATCATAATTGTCAAAACCCAAAAAGTTCCATTGAAGTTGTATTGCCTCTGAACAACTTTGAGTAGATTCAATGAACAGCCAATAAGGTCTTCCAGAATTTTTCTGTGCAAGAATTTAAAATAGAATCATTTCAATAAGGGGAGATGTGGTATGCTGCCTGAGTCTGAAAGGCATACACAATTGAGTGATTAAGCCAACTTCCCTGACTGGTTGTAGAGCAATGACTTTTTCCAAAGAAAAAGATTTTGTAATTCCAGTCTGTCTGTGTGGAATGTTGTGGTATAGCATTAATCCTTTCAAGGATTAGCTTTATTTTTGTCTTATTGGTAGGAAATTGAAGCCTAGTTAAAATTAATCTGTAGAGAAAATAATCATTCTTGAATGCTAATTGTTTTAAATTCCTCTTTATTCAGTGTGCTCCTTTTCTTCTTTGTTTTGCTTTGAAAGTTTCTGACAATAACTTTTAAGGGATAGCTTAGCAAATGGTCACTCTACTGTTTGCGTAGATTTAACAGCATTTTATCACAATTACTTTTTATTCTCTGAACAAAAATAATATCACATTCACAGAGATGGATGGTTGGACACATAATTAGATGATGGAAGAGTGACAGATGGCATGGATAGGAATAGGTTAAGAGATGTTTTTATGGAACTACTTAAAATGAAATAACAAGTGTCATTAGACATTACTGTAAAGCATTTTACATAGAGTTTCTAACACTAAGTATAATCCTCCACAGAACTTTAAGTAATTACACTTGACAAATCTCTTATGCAAATATTATATTTATTTATTTTGATCTTAATTAATTATGATATTAATCAAAGAATTTATTCCTATTTTAAGTTTTATGATTTCCTAAACTGTATTATTTATAGTGATATTACATTGAAACATGTTGCAACCTACTATGTGTATGAAATTAAATTTTTAAGCCTGTTATCTATGTTATGTTAAGTAATCTATGTTTCTGCCATTTTATTTTATTCTTAATAATTACAAACATTTTATAGGGAATTTCTACATTTTGTTTATTCTTAGAAATTTCTAAATTTAATAATTTCATTTTCTTCTTGATTATTTCTGAATATTATATAGATGATATTTCTGATCTCAATTCATAGCATATAAATTATTAATGTATTTACTACCTCCCAAATGTTACTATTGGAAAGTATGTACGTGTATGTGTGTGTGTATATATGTATTCTAGATCTTGTCAAATATATTTTTCAGTGTTTTGTAATCTTTAATAGACTTTAATAATCAATTCTTCTTTCAGTTTTACCAATAAAATCTATTTGAGTTTAATCCTATATCCTATATACTCATAAATGTTGAAGTGTGTATGTGTGTGTGGGGGGTGTACTCTAATGTGTACAACAGTTGTGTGCATATGTTTTTATGTGTGTGGAGGACTGAGTTGACTTGTATGTATGTGAACATGTCGTGTGTGTATATGCTCTAATATGCACACATTCACATGTGGCTGCATTCATGTGGGTGGAGGCCAGAGTTGTCTTCCTCAATTACTGCACAGTTCTATTGAAAGTTTCTTTCACTGTGCTCATCATTTGAAGGTTTTGCCTCACTAACAGGGAGATTGCAGAGATTTTTTTCAGGTACTGGAAATGCTCATGTTTGTTGCTATGCACTTTAATTACTGAGCCTCATATCAATTTTTGAGCCACTATTTTCAGACTCAATGTTATGTTTGATTATTAGTTCTTGATGATAGAAATTATACTCTAAGCCTCACACATGCTGAGGATGTGCTCTGCCACTTTAGACTATACTCTATCACCCAGACAACTTCAGACTCAACTTTAGGATGACTTTACCTAATATAAACTGTTCTACAAAGAGCATTGCTCCTTAAATAGAAAATGACTTTTAGAAATAAAACTCAAATCCTATATATTACTATTTCACTGAGGTATAATAGTTTCCAAGGTATATATATCATTATGCAGAGTTGGGAATTATATTTTAACAAATAATTTATTTTTTCTGATAACCAAAATTGTGATTTTTTTACTAAAAAATTTTAATTCCCTTCATTATCACATGATTTTTGTCTTATAATGTGAAAATTAATGCCAAGAACCTTAATATGTTTAATTATTTGGAGAAACCTAAAATATGTTTTCATAATAATCATATCAATTACACCATCATCAAGAATTAAGCCATTAAGTTAAATTAAGTTAAAATAAAGTCATTTTCAGGATATTTTGTTAGAAAATATCCATCTGAGATGAATCCACATATAAATTTCAAGCAGAAATTCAAATTATTTTCCTCTTTATATTTATGGCAAATACTGGTGGTCAATTTTCTCAATATTTAAAGTTATATCTTTAGCTGACTTAAGATATTTTTCTTTTTATTTTCTCTCTTTTCTCTTGTCTTTTTTTCATGTGTGTGTATGAGTGTGAGTGTGTGTATGTGTGTGGTGTGTTTTGAGACAAAGTCGTACAATGTATTCCAATATGACTTGGAATTTGCTATTTAACCAGACTTGCCTCAGAGTTGTTACAATTCTCCTGCCTCTGCCTCCTGAATATGAGATTAAAAACATATATCACTGTGCCTGGATTGATTTAATTCCTTTTTGAAGATGCATCTGGGAGATCACATCTGTAATTCAAGTACTTGGGCGGCTGATATTCAATGATTTCCTGGAATTTAAAACCATCCTGGACTACATAGTTTTTAGAGGGTCACAATGGGCTACAGTGTGAGATCTAGTCTCATAGATAGATGTATGAACAAATAGAACCTCAAACAACAACACAAACACTATTTTTAATATTTAGGGCATAAATGTCTTTCAAACGTCAGAACTGCATAATCATCCTCATGGGCTGCTGTTCTTTGCTAAGTTCTGTGTTCCCAGGAGTTTTTGGCACTCCTAATGACTTTGCCCCAGTGTGTCATCATCTGACAGTTGCTATTTTGAATGTTTAATGCTGAATAACTTGTAGTAAACATATTGACCTTATTAACATTTATGAAGATACACCTAGCAAGACACTTCTTATTTATTGCTCAAGTTGTTTGGCAGTTTGATTTTGATTTGCCAAGTTAATTACATACTCTACATATGAGTTGGGGGCATATATTCCCTGAAAGTATCTTCTGATTGTGAGTATTTAAAGATGATTTCAATATTGACAAATTACATGACTGGCTTATGGGTCAATTATGTTTTGAAAACCTAATGAGAAAGCCAGAGTACTTCTTACCAGAAAACAACTAACAGAATACAATCTACAATGTAGTATTTTTCATAGTTATTGGCTATTTAAGATTACATCAAAGCTACCAATGTATTTCATTAAGATTCAGAAAGTGAACTCATAAATTATTCTGGAAGCAAGACTCATCATTAATACATTAAATTAATGTTTCTGAATAAACATTACTCATTATTTATTTTATGATTAATTTTTCAAATATGCAAAATGAATTTATCAACTTACTTCTTTAGCTCCATTAGCAGAAGTTGGATTTTGCAGAGTCTGAGATTATTTTAATCAATTCATGAACCAAAGAAAGTCATCTAAAATATATTTCCCTGGAGGTAAAATATGCTATTGTGAATGAGTATAAGGCAAGCTGAAAAGTTTGTCATTGAATTACTTTCTAGTAATGCCAGCAATATAAACTTTGATAGAACCTATTTTCAATGAATTAAGAGAGGGTGAAATTTAAATATACTTAGAGATGGTTTCATTTCACATAATAAATCATTCATGTAAATGAATTGCAATGTTTTAAATAAAAACTATAATTTAATGGAATTCTTTGCAAATATCTTGTATATAGGTATATTTGGTAATTCACTGCAACATTTTGTGATGAAATTTATCTTGAATATGAAAAATCTATTCAAATATATAGTATATGTACATTCTGTTTGCCCACTATGAATCAGAATCCAGAAATATTTGTACTATTGGATAATTTGCATGTCATTGTAAATAATTTGCCCCCTCTGCACACTATTTTAAATGTCTGACTTTAATTAACTTCAATTTACTTTGCTTAAAATCATATTTGGTATATTTGGAAAGTAAACATTGGAGTCAGAAAGATTTTGAAATTAATTTATATTCAAATCTAAGCTAAAAATAGAAAGAAAAAATGGTAACAACGCATTAGAAATCATTATATTACTATATCCCTTGAGCAGAATAATACTAGTAGGTTTCCTTCTAGGTCCATGCTATCCAGCCACAGGTTCTTGACCATATTGACATTGTCTTTAAGTGAAGAAGGACGCTTAAAAGAAATCCCACACTAGTTCAGAATTGAATATAATACAGGTTTATTTATTTAGAGGTAGACTCACAGATCACAATCCTCTGCTGGAATGGGGAACAGCAACCGAATTCCACAGTCGGAAAAGAGGCCAGACGTGCCCTTTACATCCACATAAATAGGATAAGAGGCCATGCCCAAATGGCCGGGTAACTTAAAAGCTACTGGAGGTAGGAATTCCTACAGCATTTAAGTGGTCTTAAATCCAAATAAAATTAAGTTGGTTATTCCCAAGACATTTGAGGCACTACTGCACAGTTGAATGTATCTTGACAGTAAGGCTGTTATTGTATCTCCCAGGGCTCACAACTGGCCGAGATTAATGAATATGTTCTCAAGCTCTATGCAAATACGATGAGCACTAGCCAGTCTGAGTGAAGCTTCCACTGGAGTTCCAGATAAGTTTTCTCATGCTCTGTGACTCAAGTATGTGATGCTGTTAGTAACATGGTCTTATCATCAATGTCTGGGATGTAAGCAAGAGCATTGGCAATACCTTGCAGTGTTTGGAGAATCTACGGCATTCCATTGGTCAGCCACTCAAAAAAAAGTACTTCGTGGTACTGAAGGTTGTAGTTCGTATACATGCGTTGTGGGACATTTCTTTTGCACTTTGTCATTCCCAAGACTGAAAATAAAGTTTGCCTTGAATCAGAGAGCTTGGGTTTTATTGCTGTTGACACAACCACACACTCTTAGCCTACATGTGAGCAGCTGCGCCAACATGTGGCACAGCCACAACCAAGCTCATACTCCTCCCCACATCCAAGCCCCATCACTGCTACAACAGGCTACCCTTGCACAGCTGTGTGTTCGCTTTTACCCGTACACAGCTCCACCTTCACTGTTGTCAGCAGATCTGGTGAGACACCTGAGAATTCCTATGAGAGGGGAATTAGGGTTTTTTTAAAAATGCTTTCCCACATTGAATAGGGAATAGTATTATGATACAGGGAGATAGGTCTCTGTATGGTTCCACAATGGACAGTTTGAAAAGGAAAAAATTGGATTAAGAGAAAATCAACTGAAATTAATTTAATATTGATTATAATTATTTTCAGTTTGTTGGTTCATTATCCTTTAAAAGTTGTTTGATATCTGTGCCAAGAGCAAAAAGTTGATACAATCCTTAGAAAGACTTACCAATGAAACTCATAGAAATATTTACACAGAGGTGAATTTAGAACAGAACCTACCACAACATTGCACTATGAAACTAAAGAGGAGTTTAATTTTTCCAGTTATCAAACAAGAACAATCAACAGATGATAGATATTCCCAAAGCTATGTAGAAGTTAACTGGGCTCCTGCAGAAATGCTAGATTTGAAGAGATTTAAGGAAGGAGTAGTGTAGTATGATATGCATTCACCTTTTGAGAAGCAGATGCTAAAGTTATGGGAAACTCAGAACAGAATTATTTCACAAGACTGGAAAGATTTAGCTGCAGCAATATTGAAATTTGGCCCTCAGTTACAATGAAAAACCATGGTACAAAGAGGAAATGATGGTTCATAGAACAATGGAGTAGAGCTAGAGGTATTGAAATTTCCAAGACTAGTTTCTCAGTAAAATCCAGTATGCTGGTTTGCAAAGACAGTTTAGATTTCATGTTCACATCTTGGCTCTATGCCATATAGCATCTTTGAATTCTTGGGGAGGGTTAAAAAATCAGGGAAGAGGATTGAGTCATTTAATACATTTATACAACTCCCAAACTCTGAAAAGAATCCTTCACTGTTTTTTTTCAAAGATTGATTTAAGTATAAACAGAATGGTGTCAGATTAAGATCTTAGACAAATATTACTGAAATCTTTGACTTTTGAAAATCCTAATTTAGACTATGAAAGGATGATTGGGTCTTTAAAGCAGTATCAACACCCATAGATTAATGCATCTGAAACACAGTTTATACTAGTTCTAACACTTATTATAACACTTGGATAGGAGAAGTGATTTCTAAAAATTTTAAGAGAAATCAAAAGGAGGTCAGATGTTTTAACTGTGGTAAATCAGATCATCTGAAAAGGGATTGTAGACAATAGGTTCCAGGAAATAATGGATTTTATAGAGATAATTCAAACAGAAGGCCCAGCACTCTAGAATATGCAGAAGGTGTGACAAAGGGCAGCGTTGCACTAATGAATGCAAATCAACAAGGGACAGACAAGGCAACCCTTTGCCATTGTGAAATTCCTTAGGGGCCCTCTCTGAGTCCCCATTGTGAAATTTGGTTAAATCATCCCCTGTAAGCATTTGGAAAATTTATTGACAGAGCAATTAAAAGTATTAATTTCTGTTGTTAAAATCCATACTGCTCTGGATGGCAGATCAAAAAAATTTTCAGGAGAGACGTAAAACAAGTATTTTGGCAAACGTCTATAAATGATCAAAACAAAGCTAAAATATAGATAAATGGCATTGTTATTGAAGGTTTACTAGACACAGCATGGATGTAACAATAATTTTACCAATGTCTTGGCATCCAGACTGGCATCTTCAGGAGGTAAATATTCAGCTTCTAGGTATTGAAACTTTATCTCTGGTAAAACAAAATTCAAGGAAGGTTGAATGTATAGAACCAGAAGGACAGGCAGGAAAATTAAAGCCACATGTGGCTAACATAGCAATGAATTTATGGGACATGATATGTTACAACATTGGAAAACAGAGATTAACATATCTCTAATTTCAGAAACAAATCATAAAATAAATAATGCTTCTGAGAGAAATATTAAAAGGCATTATCAAGAACAGTCACTGACCATTCAGAATGTACATAAACAGGGCACAATAATTGTTGATCTTTCAAAGGTATCAAGAGCCCTATTTTTAAAATAGTTAACTGAAAAATCTGTCTGGGTGGAACAATGCCCTTTGACATCAGAACATTACAAGTCCTACAACAGATTTTAGCTACAGGAGCAGCTAAATGCTCAACATATTGAATAATCAACCAGTTATTAGAATTCTTCTATATTTGGTATTTAAAAAATCTGGAAAATAGAGAACAGTAATAGATTTAAGAGCCATAATAAGGGAATTCAGCCAATGGGCTCTTGACAGCCTGGAATTCCCGTGCCTTCTTTATTACCTAGAGATGGCCTATTAGAGTGTTTGATTTAAAGACTGCATTTTTACTCTACCTTTACACAAACATGGTGGGACAAATTTGCTTTCACTGAGCCTACTTGAGTAATTCCTAGCTTGTTAAAAGATAGTGGAAAGTTAATATCCACACAGGCTTATGTCAATATTTTGTCTGGAGAACAGCTATTTGAAATAATTCATAAAGTTTTCTTAATCCATAATTTTCCATTATATGGATAATATCTCACTAGATGATTCAGATGCAGATACATTAGAAAAATATGTGAAGTATTAAAGACAATTTTTGCCTTGTTGGTATTATAAATTGTTCCTGACAAAATATAAAGAGGAGATTCAATTAATTATCTAGACTATAAGATAGGTTTACAAAAAATTCAGTCACAGAAATTATCAATGAGGAGAGATCAATTTTGAACTCTTAATGATATTCAAAATTGCTGGGAAATAATAACTGGCTACAACCTACAACTGGATTATCTACTCAAGAATTAAGTAACTTATTTCAAATGTTACAAGGTGTTAAGGACTTAAATAGTTCAAGAAAATTAGCTGAGGTTGAGAAAAAATTGGCTTTGGTAGAAAAGAACTTAAAGGATGTACACAAAGATCATTTGGATCTGAAGCTTGATTGTATTTTGGTCATTTTACATTCTGTGCATTCTCCTACTAGAATTATGCAGAGATAAGACAATATTTTAGAATGGATTTTTCCTCACAGAGTAAAATAGTAAAGACCTATGCAAAAATGTTTTCTTAATTTATTCTGAAAGGAAAATTTAAGACTTTATCAATTAGCAGGAATAGACCCAGAAGAAATTTTGGTGCTCTTTATTAATGCTGAAATTGCCTCATTAAGGACCAAAAATGAAAATTGGCGAGAGCTTGCAGCTGTTTCTTGGGGGGAGAGATTAGCAACAAATATCCTAAAAGCAACTGAATTCAGTTTATAAAACAAGTAATTGGAACCTTCCTCACATTGTATGGGGACACCAATTTCTGGAAACCCTATATTCCATACTGATGCAAATCAATTAGGAAAAACAGATTACAAATCAGAAAATTTAGGTAGACTGGCTCAAAGCCCTTATGAGTTTGTTCAAAAGTCACAATTATATGCTATTCTCATAGTATTATTAAATATTCCCAAACCTCTTAGTATAGTTATTGGCTCTCAAGATGGAGAAAGAGTTGTTTTACATATTGAAAGCTTTGAACTTATTCTAGACTACTAAAAATTAACTTAGTATTTATTCAACTGCAGCAAGTAATCAGAAATAGAAATCAACCCTTGTATATAATACGTATCAGATACCATATAGATCTACCAGGCCCTCTATCACAAGGTAATGATTAACTTGGTTAACTATTGGTAGGAATATGCTAGAAGTCTCAAAATTTCAAAAGAAACACCATATTAATAAAGAAGGTTTGAAGAAAGAGTTTTCTATCACTTGGCAATAAGACAAGGAAATTATGATGAAATGTCCTACATGTTCTTTTTTTAACCAAATCCATTTCCTACAGAAAGTGACAAAAAAGGCACTCAAATAAATTAAATTTGGCAAGTGATATGTTTTATTTTGAAAAGTTTGAAAATTAAAGTATGTATACAATACCATAGATACATATTCAAGATTTCAATAGGCAAATGGTTTGAGTTATGAAAGGGTTGATTCCACATTTATTAGAATTTATGGTCATTATAGAATACCTGTACAAATCAAGCCTAAAAATGCTACAGAATATTTCTCTGGTGAAATGAAATTTTTTACCTATTACAAATAACACATGTTACATGTATCCCACACAATCTTGCAAGACAGTCAGTTATATAAAAATCTAAGCAAATTTTAAAATATATTCTTAATAAATAGAAAAGGGCAATAAAGACACCAGAGACATATTACACAATTCCTTATTAACTTTCATTTCTTTTAAATTCTAATAAAAAGGAATGACAGCTGCAGAGAAATATTGGATAATAGAAAAATGCTCAATAAAACCAGCTTTTATACTTTAAAGATGTGTTAATGGGAAACTAGACTTAAGTTACATTGGGGAAGAGGTTTTGCTGTTGTTTAAAGATGAGAAGAAAAGCTATAGGTACTATCAAAATAATAAAGTTTAGATACCAACAGGAGAGACCTCTTGATTAGAAGAGGTGATAGTTCAACAAAGAGTATGGCCATTCAATCTAAACTAACTTACAAGATTGACAAATGCCCTTCATTTTATCAGAAATAACATGCCAAAAAGGGAAAATACCCAAAGTTAGGGTTGAGGCAGGATTTTGTTTTTGACTTTCTAGGAGTATAAAAGCATCCTATGAAGGAATCTGAAGACCATTCTACAAATGAGACATCGGAAGAAGAAGGATGAATCATTCAGAGATAATGTCCCAAGAAGAAGTATAAATTGGCCTAATGGTACAGTACACTTCTGAAAAGGGAAAATCTAATAAATCTTCCCAATTTTGTTTCTGCTGTTCTTTATAAATATATAAGGCAAATGGTCTTTTTGTAGTCACATTTCAATTGAAAATGAAAGCTGGATTTGGAGTTGGAGCATGATGTTCTCCTCCCCTAAACCCAAACATGCTTGCTAAAGGAAAGTCCAAAATCTCTGTCTTGTGTCAGAAGAACCACCTGGTTTGGGACAAAAGAAAACCAAATTTAAGGTACTATTCTTCTGCCACTAATCTCATAATGCATACATGCATAAGATATATATATATATATGAATATATCTTACAAATGTTTATATGTGTGTATACATATGTGTAGATGTTTATATATATATGTTAGAAATGTTTGCACACACACAACATATATATGTATGTATGTATGTATGTATGTATGTATGTATGTATGTATATACTTTCTACCGTGATACTAATGGTCATAGGGAACACTAAATCTTTCTAGAATTAGGCTCCATCTAGCTTCCTGAACCTGATTACCTGATTTTAGTCTTGAGTCTTAAACAGTTAGCTAGGAATACATTTGTCTACCCTGGATGTACTTAACAAGTAATGATTCTTTAAACTATCAGAGATCTGCTGCATATGGCATGTAACATGTTTAAGTTCGGTTTAAAGTGATGGTTCAGTGGTTAATAGCACTGACTGCTCTTCCAGTGGTCCTGAGTTCAATTCCCAGCAACCTCACGGTTTTACTATCTCTCCTGGAATCTGATGCACTCCTCTCGCATAAATGTATATATGCAGATATAACACTCATAAATAAATAAACAGATCTTTAAAAATAAAGTGTTTACATTTTCTTTAGTCATCTGTAATCATTTCTGACAGTGAACTTTGATATCTCTAAGAAGATGATAGTGTCCCACAATGATTGACAAATGTACCTAGATTGTGATAATGCCACTAAACTGACAAACGAAACCCAAAGATCAGCTTTGAACTATAAACTGCTCAGAACAACTTCAAAGTGATTAGGTAAGATGGTCCAGCATCATAGACTACTCCAGTCAGGACTTCAGATAAGTTCTGTACTTTCCCATGTCACCAAGACTGAACAATAGTGAACTCTCTTGGGACTTGACCATTTTCTCAATTTGCTAATAGTTCCCTAAAGACAGCAGGAAATAATATTAACAACACAATGTCCCCATTCCCAAGAGGTGGTGAGGGTGATTTGGGGGTGTTTGACACACACACATACACACACACTTTTGTTTAAGGTATTTTTGTACACTGATACATATTTAAGGTTATTTTTGCCATACTGTATATCTCTGTCTACTCTTGTCTAAGGTATTGTACCAATACAACTCATTTAACAGTATAAAATTCTAGTTCTTAAATGATATTTATTTATTTATTTATTTTGTTTTTTGGTTTTTTTGTTTGTTTGTTTTGAGACAGGGTTTCTTTGTAGCTTTGGAGCCTGTCCTGGAACTAGATCTTGTAGACCAGGCTGGCCTCAAGCTCACAGAAATTCACCTGCCTCTGCCTTCCAAGTGCTGGGATTAAAGGCATGTGCCCCCACCACCAGGCTATTAAAAGTTATTATTACAAACTCATTAAGAAATGCAGGTTAATACAGGTTCATAGTCATTTATAACAGTCAAATTTGTAGCCCAGTTAGGTATGTTTTCAAGGACAAACAGATACATTTTAAATAGATTTATGGTCTTCAAACACTTCAGAGATTTACAAAATATGACATTTAAGATGTTTTAATAACAATGTTTTTCAACACAGAGAGACACATCTGCTCATGACAGCACCAATTTTGAAATAAATTTCAAAAAGGGATGGTGGGCATTGAAGAGCTGCCATATGGAGTTTGCTTTTATTTTGTGGCAAAGCTAGCTATTGGGCAAGAAATTGCCCTGTTCTTGACTATCAACCATATACTGTCCAAATTGGTCAAACTGGACACAAAGAAGGTAACTACCAAACTTTGCCAAGAAAAAGTAGAACAGTCATTCAAAATTCTTGCTTCATAGAAAAGTCTGTAGGATATTCTATGCTTGTAGTTTGAATATGGATGCCACAACATTGCAAAGGAACCTTGGGTGACTGTCCAGTAGATCAGCTGTCTCTTGCAGTTCTGTAGTTTTGAAAGTTGTTTGCTCTATACTTCCTGTTACTCATGTAACATTATCTCCTTCTCAGGTCTATGTGTTTTTGATGGGGTTGAAGACTAGATAGTAATAGTTACAGTTTTCCTTGTTTTAAAATTTAAAAAGAAACTCACAAAAAGGTGTAAAGTGTTTAAGTTGAAAGACATAAAAGCTTAAGTTTTTTACTCAAGAAAATGTTTTGAGGTCTAAAAAGATAGTGTTGGGTTGATAATATATCTTAGGATGGAAAATAAGTTAGGTACAAAATTTTGGACCCACCAAGATAAAATACATAATCGATAATTTTCTCTGAATTTTCCAAATGCAAATGAATTTTTATTTTTATTTAGACAAAAATGTAAAAGGGTGTGGGATATTCTGATTATACTCTGACACTCCAGACTGACAATTAAGTTTATCTTTAATCACAGGGCAGAGCTAAATACTAGCTCACTGACGAGAATTATCCATAGAGGTTTTGGAGGACCCAGAACATATGGAGAGACACAGGAAGTAGTAGGGAGGGATTTAGAAAGTTTGGTGTACCCTTTTGGATCTCTGATCAATCAGGTTTTACCCTGATATCTGATTCTGAGTTTTAATGATAAAAGAATAACTTAGATAAATGTTTCATACCATATATTTAATTTGAGTAAGGTATCGTCCCTTCATTATAGGTAGCTTTACATACATTCCTTATATATGTATATAGTTTCTACAGTAATAGAATTCTCTATGGTTTTCCCAAAGATCCTAGTGTTATTTATTCATCATCTGTTTAATAGTCAGAGAAATTTCTTGCAAATGACCCACAATTAGTCAACATTCAGAGAAGTAAAAACTTCCAAGTGCTCAGTTCTAAATGGGGTATGTATGTCAAACCTCTATTCTCAAGGTTCAGTGGTCTATGAGAACTGGGAGTGGAAAGATCGTAAAGGCCAAAACTGATAGCTGAGTTCAACAAAACAGTGCTTTCCTGACACCACACGGAGGATTTATATATGAACTCACTGCAATTGCATGAGATTGCATAAACGCAAACCAGACATAGTCCATGTATGGAGGAGAGGAATTGAGTAGGAAGCCCCACCCTTACCTAAAGAGTGACTGGGATTGGAGAGCCACTGGAAGAGATAAAGTCAGATGTCTTCAACAGTGTGTTGCTTGCTACATTGACCACACTTCACAACCCATAATCTTAAATGGTCAGCTAACACAGATTGGACCCTATGGGGTAGGGAAAGAGGGAGGGAGAGAAAAAGAGGGAGGGAAGAAGGGAGGGAGGGACAGAAGAAAGGAGGGAGGGAAGGAGAAGGAGGAACGAGTAGGAGGGAGAGAAGAGAAAAGAGATGGGAGGTGAGAACATAAAGTTCAGTAGCTAGAAGTGGATATATGAGAAAATTTGGGGACAGAAGAATAAATATGATAAAAATACATTGGATGAGGTTCACAGAGAACTAAAAAATAGCATCATACAAAAAACTACAAAAATAACAAATGTTGAAACTGCCAAATGTGTGCAAAAGTTGGTGCTTAATTCTGATAATTAAAATTGTACTTGAGACAATTTTAAATTCAGGAGCATATTTTTTTCAACATCCCAAAAGAACCATTGCAAAAAACAAAATAATAAACAAACAAAACATCACAAAGAATAAATATATTTAAGAATTTTTAATAATGAAAGTATTTCATGTATGACTATGATTATACCAAACCTTAAATATTTGTATATTACAATCAAAATACAGAAACAAAGTTCTGTCTCACTTAACAAGTCCTTCTGAGGGTATCAAGTATTTTAGCACATTTGAAAGCATTTTAATTTAAAGTATTACTTAAAGTTTTACTTAAAAGAACTAAGTGGATATTTCACAAATTTCTGATTTTTAAGACATAAAGTAAAATTTTAAACTGTTTTGAATTTTACAAACATTTAATGTAGCTGCAATTAATAGCTATGTGGGGTAGTATTAAGAATCAATGAGAATAAGGGCTGTAGGCATATCTAACTATTCCCTTTTACACAGAATTTTTATTTTAGACTAAAGTATATGTGACTTTAAAGCTTTTGCACACCTAAAGTTTCTGGGATAGTTTCCAAAATTTTCAATCAAAATTGGTCTATAAATCTTCCTATAGATGACACAATTTATATTTCCATTTCTCTGAAATCTCTTTTTAACATAAGCCAAAGATTGTGCCTCTGCATAAATGCCTTGGCAAGCATCAGGAGACAAAATATCCCCTTGTATAAATCCTTCACTTGCAAGGAAAGTGTTCAAGAGGATCCATGAAAAGGAGTTTGGAAAGTTTTATTCAATCTTTATTGCACAGCAAAAGCAAGTAAAATATGGTTTTATAGGTCTGAGTATACCAGCTGTAAACTCCTCTGCACCCCACACTGGAATATCATGCCTAGAAGTTTGGAAGGGGTGAAGAGAGGTGAGATCCAGCTGATGGTTGCAAGAGTGCTTCCCTCTCTGCCACAAGGTTACCCTAACAATGAATGGAAAGAACACTCAGCCTTTGCAATTCCTTTCACCATGGTATACTCATGAGTCTTTAGGAATGATAGTCGACACAACTGTTTTGTTTGATTTAATTTTACTTCTTGGATATACAAATTTGAAGAGAATTAATACCTCAATATAAGCACACAAACTCATAGCATTAGGACAAATAAATAGAACATCAAATTTATCTGCCCTCCTTTCCCCCCTCTATTTATGACGTGCAATATTATTCTGATAAGAATGTGTTCTGAAGCTACCACACACAAATTTTTTTTTTATTTAGAAAACATTCTTTCTTTTGAGGAGAAAAGTCAGTGAAATTATAAAACCTAAGAAATTGGAGTCTCAATGGGAAATTTTTCTTTTCCTGAGAACCTTTCATAAATTCAAATTGGTATATACTTAGTACACCATTGTCAGAAGAAACTGGCAAAGAATTCTTGGCAATTATATGTACATCCAGGTAAATGCACTCATCTACTCAACAACACTACAGTGCTTGATTTTTTTCCAATTAGGAAAGAAAGAGCCTTTCGACGTAACATTTCTTGGTTTCAGAACCTGTTTTTAATTCTGGGTTCAACACCAGTTTCAGGGGACACACACATATTGAACATCTCTGATAACCCTCTCAGATCTGGTCCATTTTATTCACTCCTTTGGGCTTGTCTCATTACAGAAAATCAAAATTCTCCTGCGTCTATTTCTTTCCCTGTCTTCTGAAGCCATGTTATCAATAAAACACTTTCATTCATTCTATGTATTTCCCTTAAAAGAAATATTTACTGTGTTGTTGAAATGTCCAGGAACTGTTGTGATTTACATGTAGCCATAGTCCAGACTCCTCACAAAAATTCTGAGTATGATAATTGTACACCTTTATGAATGAAGACACTTATTCATAATGTTTAAATAATATGTTTTTTTGTAACAATTATGTTTATAACTCAAATTTTAATGCAGAACAATCTAATCCTAAAGTTAATAATTTTTACTAGTGTACAAATACATTTGCATTAACAGTGTCTTTTCTATGTTGGTATAAAGTCAATACTAAAAGTGGTCAAGGCTCACAGGCTTAGTGTTGTTCGCCATGTACTTAGCTAGTACTGCACTTGTATTCTATTATCATTCATTTATATAACCAAGTGGATTTTGTTCTTTTACATCCACCATGTTTGTGAGCAAACCTTATTTTTATAGGAGTTTCATAGTTTCCCAATTTCAAAAATTAACAAACAGGATAAGATCCAGATACGAGTATGACAGAAATGTATCATAAATTTAGCAATAGTGAATACTTGTTTCTTTGTGGACCTGTGTGCATACCCTTATCTACTTTTGTAACGAGAAATATTATTTCGATTATTTATTCATTGATCTTTTCCTTTAGAGTGACAGAGATTGAGCTCACGATTTTGTATACATTAAGCCCATGTGCTATAGTAAACCCAGTCTTTGTCTTTTATAAAAATAATAACACCATGAAAAAAGATATTTTCTGAAATGACTTTTCACATTATTATGTCATATACATAGCTAATGCATAATTAATTAGAAATATTGTAGTATTCATAAGGAAATTATATACCACAGACATATAATGCAGGTCCAGAAGAAAATGTCTTAATGTACACTGAATGCACTTTGTTGAAAGCCAATAGCTATGAAGTCTGGAGAAAGCCACAAAGATGTTCTACTGTAGAGAATGCTGTTAGCTACTTCTGTTCATGAAGCACAGATGATAAAGCATGTATGATAAAGCAGCCCAGAGCTGATTCTTTGACAGACATATCTAACTACCCTTCTCAGAAAAATGTGGGAAACAAGGTATAAAAATAACAGTAAATTTTCTTTTTTGGAGTTGGCTCACCATGATCCACTGATAGTTGTATTGTATCAAGTTGTGATGTTCTGTGGTGATCTGTTGTAAACTGAAACTTGTTGAAAAGGGTGATATCTACACTTATCTGTGGGTATCAGAATAAGGTTCAGAATGTAGTAAGGAACAATGCAGGTTTACAATAAAATAAAGAGAGACTTTGAACCTGACAGTGAAGGAGAAAAGTGACTGATTTGAGGGAGGGTAGCTGGAAAATGTTGGAGGAAGCAAAGGGAGAATTGGTGTAGCAAATTTGAATCCAACTCACATGTCTACTTAAGAGTATACTCAATCGTGCCACAAGGACATGTGCTCAACTATGTTCATAGCAGCTTTGTTTGTCATAGCCAGAACCTGGAAACAACCTAAATGCCCCTCGATCGAAGAATGGATAAGAAAAATGTGGTACATTTACACAATGGAGTACTACACAGCAGAAAAAAAAACCGACAGCTTGAATTTTGCAGGAAAATGGATGGAACTAGAAAACATTATTTTGAGTGAGGTAACCCAAACACAGAAAGACGATTGTCACATGTACTCACTCATAGGTGGTTTTTAAACATAAAGCAAAGAAAGCCAGCTTACCAACCACAGTCCCAGAGAACTTAGACAACAATGCAGACACTAAGAGAAACTTACATAGATCTAATCTACATGGGAAGTAGAAAGTATAAAAAGACAAGATTTCCTGAGTAAATTGGGAGCATGGGGACCTTGGGGGTGAATTGAAGGGGGAGGGGAGAAGCAGGGAGGGGAGCAGAGAAAAATGTAGAGCTCAATAAATATAAATTAAAAAAGAGTGAAATTTAGAAGAAATACCTGGATTTTTGTTCTTTCTAATTCAACTTGCCTCACTTTGATCCATTAAAATTAATTCTTTTGAAAGTTTTCCAGAGCAGTATGACTCTATTTTCTGGACTCACTTAATCAAATCAGATTATCTAAAAGCCACAGACAAGTGAATTATAAATAACAAGTAAACAATAACAAATAAACCAAATAAATGAACCAAACGAGTTCTCTCTATTTTAGATTAAAACATGAAAAGCCAAAACATTATCTAGTAACTATTCTGTGATAACCCGGGATGATCTATGCTGTGCATAGTGGTAACAGAGAAGCAAGCACTCCTGCTAGCATGAGAAAAACATTTTAGTCAACTGAAAAAAATAAAGGCATTGCCTCAAAGGATTCGAAGGTCCACCTTTACATTTTCTGAACTTATGATGTTATTTTTAATTTATTCTGTAAAAATTTATATACATATAAATCAGAATAAATATATAAGATGGATTAAGATCATATTTGAGATGAAGAGAGGAGGAAGGAGATAGCTGAGGCTAATAGTGGTTACCACCAAAGTATAAAATATGATGTAAATAAATGCCAGCCTCAGATTCTTGGCTAAATGAGAAGTGGCAAGTATGATTTCCATCTAATGGAATGGGACTTAATCAAATCAGAGTAGGTGGAAACTCCTATAACATCTGTTTCACTATTGCAACATTATATGTTGCAAGCAGGTGACCTTTGTAGATTGCAGGGTTTGAAGTTTGGTGACGTTTCTCCTCTATTAACATGCAGAATGCTTTCTAGTACCAAGAACACTAGTTAGTAAGTGTGAAAGCTCTGGTTAGGCACCAAATGTTACACATCTCACTGAAATTCTTTGTGTTCATTGCGATATTCAATAACAAGACCTTACCATCAGTTTGTGCAGAGCAACTGATAGCCTTGGCAGTGGGCAAAAGAGGAAGTAGAAAGATCACAAAGGTAAGAGGGCTAGATGAAGGCAAAAAATAATGTCTTCCAGAAACAACAGGACTGATCATATATGTAACAACATATATTAACTCACAGAGCTTGTAACATCATACACAGGGCCTGTGCAGTTCAAGCCAGACAGGGTCCCATCACTCAGATGGATAAGTAAACAAGAACCACTCCTTACCAAGAATCTATCTTTGGGCTTTTGTAGGATTCGTGTGTGTGTGTGTGTGTGTGTGTGTGTGTGTGTGTGTATGTATGTATGTTCCATGTGTTTTGTTTGTTTATTTTGTTTGATTTTCTTATTTACCTGTTTGTTTTGTAAAGAGGGAGAGAAAGTGCATAGAGTTGGATGTCTTTAAAAATAAAAAAATTGAATAATACAGTGAACTGAAAGCATCTTAACTGGTTATTCTCTTAAAAAGTCTAAAACAATTTGTAGAATTATTATAAAAAGCAAGCATTGTTAAAAAGTTACTGTTTTAACTTTTGGTTATCTGTTTAAAGAAAGTTGAAGTGTAACTATGACTATTAGAAATATTGAAATTTGTGGTGATGGCCTTTCCCTTTAGTGACAATTTATAGTATTTTAAATATCAAAATAGCAATTAACTGCTGAATATTCTCAAAAGTTGTCTATCATGGTACCCTACTACAGAAAGCTTATAAGAAACATTTGTAATATTTTAAATAACTATAATCCAGGTCATTTTGCTTTAAACCACTGCCTAGCTTTATTCTTCCCTTTCTCTATGGCACAGAATATTACTTAAACTCTTATGCTGCAAGGTCGAGAACAGAAAACTTTAAACTCTACACAAAGTGATGGAGTACAGCATTACTATTTATGATCACACACTACAGAGCTGGAACTGAAACGGAAGCATTTCAAAGTGCACTAAGGAATTCTATAGGAAAAGGAATTATACCTGGATCAATGCAACATTCTTTATGTGTTTTTTTCCTTGTCCTACAACAAAGTGTTCTGTTTCTTTCTGTCTTTTTTCTTTTCTGTAAATATCCAAGGGAGATCACTACCAGATTAGAATAGGAATGGCCCCTAAAGATGCAAATAATGAATGCTCGATCATTAGGGAGTGGAGTTACTTGAGAGATATTAGGAGGTGTGGCCTTGTTACAGGAACTGTCAATGAATGTGATGTTTGGGATTTAAGAAGCCCAAGCCAGCCCCAGTAGCTCTCTCTCTTCCTAATGTCTGTGGTTCAGGATGTAGAACTGTTAACCTCTCCCTCACCATGTCTGTCTTCTTACCACCATGATCTCTGCCACTGCAATAATGAACTAAAGCTCTGAACTCTAAGCAAATTCCAATTAAATGTTTTCCTTCATAAGAGTTGCCATGGTGATGGTGTCTCTTCAAAGCAAAAGAAGGTTGACTAAGACAATCCTAGATTGTAACAACTTGTTTTCTTGTGAACCAAACTAAATGCTTGTAGTTCTTTCTTTATTTAAGGTTTCATCAGAACAATAAATTACCTTCATGTGGAAACATTTAAGATAATTTAATAAAGGAATGATTACTATCATAGGTATAAGAAAAAAACAGCAGAAATTTAAAGTGTCTGTAGTTTAGCAACAAGATGTCACACTCTTAGAATTTAATGTGAAAACAGAATAAATTAATAATAATAAATTAATAAGAAACAATAAAACTTCACTACAGAGTTGCACTCTGCAGTGAAAGTAGAAAGTATTCTTTAATTCTAAAATGGAGAGAAGATTAATAACTAGGCAGAAAAAGTGGGAAAATTTCCAAGTAATGTGTGTTTTAGTACAGATAATACATATTCTGTGGACCCTAAGAGACTCAAAATTGGGTATGGGGTATCTTGATGTAAATAGCTGCAAATGATTGATGCTTAGGTCATCTTCTCAGATAACTTAGAGTTCCTGTTTTCTATCCATCTAACAGAAAGGAAAAGAATTATCTTTCTCAATAGCCTAGTGCTGGAGACAATCCTTCAAGATCCATCACAGAATCCCTAAAGCAGGAGAAAATGAAAAAAATATATATTTCTTCAACGGAGACTGATTGAGTATACAATACAAACCTGTCTTAAGGCCAGCCCTTCTGCTCAGCAGTAGATGGCCAACAGAAAATGAATTCAATGGAATTTTTGGACTCATGATGCTTGTGGGGGCTTTTTTCATTACAGGTCTTTTGTATATACATTATGGTTTCTGGCTTTATGTTTTTATGGTATTTCTGTGTGTGTGAATAAGTATATCCATGAGACTGTGTATTATTTGATCTTCTCCTTTGGCTCTTTTTCTCATGCTTGCTTGTTTGTTTTGTTCCGTTTTGGTTTATTTATTTTTTATTTCCTCTAACTTTAATCTACATGGAAGATCTCCTCTGAAGGCATCCCTTTTTTGAGTGTCACTGCACTTATATTTGGTTTAGTTTAGCACTCCAGATGTTTGGTTTGATATTGTGGAGGGATTTCGCTGTGTGTAGGCTTCTAAAACCAACACGAGGCTTGAGGTAACAAAATTATCTTAAGGCTTAATTTAGGGCTGTATCTCTTAGGATTACTTCAACTTTAAGTTGTTTGATATTCCTTCTGCAAATTCTGGGGCCAAACAAAGACACTCTTCAAATAGGAGACTTAAGGGGACATGTACCAGATTAGGTTATAAAGGTAGGCTACAAATGATAAAAACACCAACTGCTGTGGTACAGACCTAATGCAAGAACAGATAGCAATGCTACAAAATAACTCCTACAAAAAATAACTGCCAAGAAAAAAAAATCACAGAACACCCATCTCCCCACCACATCTCTCACATGCTCCCACCAGATGTCTGCCAATGTTTCCCAAATAGAATCTCTGTCTTCCAGTGCTACAGCTTACTGTTTAATCACAGCGCCATTCCCAGAGATGAATATGTATCATCAGTTTGTATGCCCTCATTGTCTGTTCTGGCCTCCTGGTGTGTTCCTTCGGCACAGTTTACATCTAATGTCCTCTTTCAGGGATGCCTAGCTCTTGATGCTTGACTTTGCTGGTCTTGACTGCACCAGACAATATGCTTGGTTGACTGGACTATGTATTTTTTTCAGGAATATATAATGAGAATTTATAAATAAATGGAGAAATTTGGCTATTAAGAATCGTTGTACTATTCTCTCTGCTTTCTTCAGTAATACCTGGAATAGTCACTAGTGGGAGTAGGATTCATTTATTCTGGATGGTCACAGGTATAAGGTCAACAATGGCTGGAAATTGTAGGAAGAGTTTGATAAATTGAAATAACCAGTTTTCAAGACATAAAGATCTAAGCCTTAAAGCAACTTTATCTTGAGTATGAGCAATACCTTCTTCTATTTGGGTGTTTTCAATGATTTCCCAGGATTTTAAGCAATATCAGAAACAAGGACTTAATTGCGATTAATGTCTGCAAAGATTTGTTTTATAGTAAAAAATGTTCATATATATTACCTATGTGATCTATGTACAGCTTTGTGAGATAGGCAATATATTAATTTGTCATTTTATGATAGTAAATTTGATTTTCAGTTGGGTTAATTATCTTTTAGAAGAGAAAAAAATGGCTTGTAATGTACAGTATTTGGATATCTGCAACCTGATTCCAACTCTACGGTCATTTCTGACTGTGAATAGTTTTGTAATATTATATTAAATTCCATGAATGCCCTAGTGATAACGATGTGTTGGAAATTCTCATGCAGTTTAAACAGGACTAACCTTCCCGAATCCTGCAGTATGCAGATATTTGCATTTTTAAAGAAAAATAGTTTTAGATTGCCAACTGATCCATAAATTCAAAAAGAAAAACACAAAATTAAAGCCTTCAAAAGAATGCCTGAGAATTACATCCTTTTCCTGGTAGAATTAGTATGAAAGAACTTGGTAATCTTGCTTAGTCTAAAGGCCTTAGGAAAATTGACTTTCAGAACTGATGAAATTTTATTTGAAATGATAAACATTGGCAGGAAGGCAATTTACCACATTGATAACATTGAGAAAGCATTTTCATCTTCAGTTTTAATCAGAAATCTCTGGAAAGATGAAATTTTCAAAATGATAGGTCTCTGACTATGCAAAATGACATTGCCCTAGGTGGTGATTCCCATGGTTTAAAAAGTCCTACTAGAACTGAATGCCAATGCACAATGAATTAGATTAACAGAAGCCTAATTACAAATTCTAATTTTTATTGAAAAATTGTATTTAAAAAAGCTCCAAATGTGCTTGTTTTGAGATACATGCACTCTATGACCTCAAAAACAATTTGACTCAAGGACGATAATGAAGCAATTAAAGCTTCTACCCCGCAGTGCTCAATGTGATTCACATATGGCACTCCTCACCTGCAAAATTAGTTTCTTTCATAAAATTGGGTGTTTGATACTTTTGGCTTGCAATGGTTAAAAGAAATTTATTCATAATGACAAAATGGAATATTCCATGAATGTTCTCTTCAATTTGAGTCCTTTATCTTCTCAGTGGTTACTGATATATAAGTCATCCACAAACAGCTTTTTAAATAAATCTTCATCAGCAAATTCTAATCATACATAATAGTTGGTTTCAGCCCTACAGTGCTTTCAGATGTGTAGGTAATGTGTTTTGAATATATCCCCATGATTTTCTTCTTCCACCCCACTAATCACCTTCCGCTTTCCAACTCATCTTCCTTATTTTCTTATAATGTTTTCTTTTCGTTCCCCAGTGCATTTTATTACTGTTGCTTAGAGGAAGATGGGTATAAGGGGTTCTATATGGGACCATGAGCATTCTCTTACTAGATACACCACTGAAAAAGCCCTTCCCCCAGTAACTGTTAACTATCCCAAGATACTCAGGAAGGGATGGGGCAATGTGAACCCTCTCCAACCATGTCAGTTTGCTAACAGGTGCAGACTTCATGAAATATATTAATATTAAAATATTAACTAATATTAATTAGGCAAAAGGAAACACATTTTAAGTTGGGACATGAAATAAGATAATTAAAAATATTGTATCAACCCCTCTTCCACATGTGGTAATTAATCAGTTGCTTGATAATCACACATTTATTTCTTGTTGTCCATGAAACAGCCTGATATCATCTTCCATTCTTAGCTATACCAGGTCATTTTCTCATTAGTGTTAAACTGAGTTTTGAAGATCACTTCGAAGTTGATTGGGTAACAAGATAGAGGTTAAAAAATGTGAGAGCTATAAGATCCAGAGTGCCAGGATTTGAATATTGAAATCAATTATTATCTTTAGTAAACCTGCAAACTAACTTTGAGATCTTGCGTTTCCTTATCTCTTTAATACAGACTTTTATAGAACTTTACTCTCAGGGTTGTGGCTGTTGCTGTGTAAATGAGAATTCAGGAGGATGAACTATGTACGAGGGTTTTGACACAGTGGTGCTCCAGAGTAAATTCTCTTCCGTTGGCAGCAACAGCAGCATGCTCACTTGCAGACATTTCTAAGAGGCGCATGTAGCTGTAAGCTTACTCTTTCCATTCAGTAAAGACTAGAAATAAAACATTTCTCAGTAAATTTTAAAAGTCTGCACCTTTTAATTTTCATACTATCAAAACTTTCCAACAGTCCGCTCACCTTTTTCCACTTTTCATGTGTGTAGGCATAAGTGTGTGTGACTGTGCCTGCATGTGATGGTCCAAGGTGGAGACCAGGACTCGTCCTCTGTAGCTCCTCCACATTCATCATGCAGCCAGCACCTCTCGGTCAAAACCATTGATATGGTTCGTCTTGCCAGTCAGCTCATTCAAAGGGTTGATAACTGCCTCTGAGGCTGTCACTACAGCAATGCCACAATGCCAACCTGGCATTTACATGGTTTTCTGGGGATCTAAACATCATTGCTCATGCTTATATGTAAGTGCCTTAATTACTGAGTTATATCCCTAGCACAAGGCAGTTCATCTGTTCCATTAAATATATTTGACTGTGGTAAATAGTAACATCCTTTTTTGTTCAGCCAATCGTATGCCAATGACAGTTAAGTGATGACCTAGTTCTACAATCACACACTGATTTTAATCTGTGTAGACCTTTTTTTGAATCACTTTAAGTGGGTGGTTATCATTAAAAGTAGTTGTAAAAGCATTTCCTAGAATGGCTACAGAAGTGATAACTCTCTTACTCTGAAACCATTGTTACAAGTATTTGTCTTTTTTTTTATTTAGTCTTTTCTCATAAAATATTCCTGACTGCAGTTTCCATTCCTCCACGTTCACTCACCCCCAATCTTCCCACCTTTCATTTCTCCCAATTACCTCATCACTTCCCTTTGACATACCTAATGCTCCTCTCTTTCCTGCCAGAAAAGAGCTGGCTTCCCAGAGCTCTCAAACAAACATGGCAAAACAAGATGTACTAAGACTGGGCACATGTACTAAGCAGGGCTCATAGGCCTCACAGACTGAAGCAGCAATTGGGGAGCTTGCACAGGTCTATGCTAGGTCTTCTGTATATATTATGTGTTTGTTTATCTTAAGGTTAATGTGGGACTCCTAACAGTGGTAGTGGAGATCATTTTCCTGATATTGGGTTTCCTCATGCAGGATACAAGGTTTTTTTTTTTTTTCTTTCTTTTTCTTAAATATTCCCACAACAAGACTAATATACTGGGGGTGTCTATAAATTAGGTTCTATATGGCAAAGTTAAATAACTTTAGTCAGTATTTAATGAATTTCAGAGGTGCAATTCACTATGTACTGACTTGGAACCAAAATTCTTTATTTTCTAGTTATTGATCATTTCAAAAAGACTCCAGTCTTAAATTGTAAATTGTTTTGCATGTCTTTACCTCATTCACCTATTAGAGCATAATTTACCTCATACAAGCTTACTTTTTTAAGTTACAATCAGTGAATCATTTTGTTTATTTATATATTTACTTATTTATTTCTTGTTTGTGTGGATGTGTGAACCCTTGGCACTTGTGGGAGTTAGCCCTTTCTTTCCATGATGTGGATCCTGAGAATTGAATTCAAGTCAATGGGCATGGCAGCAACTGTCCTTATATTTTGAGATATCTTACTATTTGTGAGTTAAGTTTTTTAAAATAACTAACATAACAAGTTGACTAACACCTTAACCCCCCCCCCAATGGCATATGCCACTGGGATTTATTAACTTGAATACACATTCATTCAGTTATAGATATGCATTTAATTTTTAATTTTTCTCATTCATCATTTATCTGGATATTGTAAACCTATCAATATATGATCTGCAAAGAAATTATGAGTTCACCTTTGTACCCAGAAAATGGGTGCGTTTACATTTTCTCAAGAATGCAAACACAAGACTTACCTCTTGCCGTTGATAGGCTTGCTATCCAGAGGCATCATGAGGAAACACATACAAAAGTGGAAAGTGGGCATGGGATCTGAGAAACTCTGCTCCAGAATTACCCACTCTCTATCCCAGAGGAAAGACATTTGACAAAAGTCTGGGAAATAGTTAATTTTCTTTCTTTGATGGGATGTTCAATATCTACAAAAAGATGTGCAAATTAAGAAAAAAATGTACAATCAGATCTATCAGAGTAGAAAAATGATTTTCCACATAAGTAGGTTTTTGTAAGTTAAATATTGAACCAAAATTGATATTTTGATTTCCTACTAATTTAAATTCTCTTCTCCAAAATCCTTAAAAAACAAAATGAGGAAGTCAGATATTTCACATTCGGCTATAGAGATTTTCATTGGTATGGATCTTGGTTTATTGGTACAGATTTAACATAAATTTTGTTATACTGTGTATGTATATTTTGGCCCCTGATTAAAGTATTGTGTTTGTGTAGTTCATTTAAAAATGTAATGTATAATTAAGAAATATAAGTTAATGGATAATCATCTATAATAATCAAGCTTGTAGTCATGTTAGTTAGATTTTCTAGATGTATAGAGATATATTTCAGTTAGTTAGGTATTCTTCAAATCTTTCAGAGATCTTCACAATATGGCATTTAAATGTTTTAAAAATTTAGGACTTTTCATGACAGTGAGACATATCTGCTCCTGGTAGCACCAAGCTACTTCAAGAACAAGATGGGCATTAAAGAGTCTCCTTAAGAAGTTGGTTAGCCATTTGAGCAAGAAAATGCTCTTGCCTGGACTGCTTAACTGGACATGCAGGATCCACAGAGAAATGACTGCTGAACTTGCCTAAAGGTGAGATGGTCCTTTAGGGTTCCTACTACATGAAAGAGTCTGTGACACATTCTGCAGGATACAGAAGAAAGTGACTGAAATGTCTTTGAAATTTCCTGCTTCATGGAAAAGTCTGCCGAATACTATAGGCCTGTAGGCTGAAGATGGATGCCCCAGTGGTACAGAAGAACTTTGGGTGACTGTCCAGGCATCGAGATGTCTTTGTCAATTCTAGAGTTTCAGAAGTTGTTGATAATGCACTTCCTGTTTAATTAGGTAACATTCTATCCTTCTGGAGTCCTTGATGGAGTTGAGGAATAGATATATAGTTATAGTTTTCCTTAGTTATGATAAAAGATAAAGTAGATATAAATATTGCAACTGTAATTCTTGCTTGATAACTGTTTTGTTATATGTAATTTTACTATGTTAAAGTTAAAGCCTTCCTTTTTATTTAAACAGAAAAGGGGAGGTGATGTGGGAATCCCCTCTGTGTGCAGTGGTTACTGTTAATGAATAAAGAAACTGCCTTGGCCTGTTGGTAGGGCAGAGCTTAGGTAGGTGGGGAAAACTAAATGGCATGCTTGGAGAAAGGAGGCAGAGTCAAAGAGATGTCATGGGGCCACAGGAGATAGACATGCTGAAATTTTGCCGGTAAGCCACTGCCACATGGTGATATACAGATTAATAGAAATGGGTTAAATTAGTATAACAGTTAGTCAATAAGAAGATAGAGCTATTGGGTCAAAAAGTGTTTTAATTAATATAGTTTCTATGTTGTTATTTTGGTTCTGGGTGGCCAGGACGAACAAGCGGCCCTCATCCTACAACATTCCATTGCTCACTATTTGTGGCAGGTAGATAAGGGTATTTTCAGATATTCCTGTTCTGATCCTGATAGGCATATTGTAAGACCCATCCCACCAACATTAAAGACAAACAGCACTCAATAAAAGGTGAATAAGTGAATGGCTGGCACTTCAAAATGTGTGTGACCAAATTCAACGTTCCTCCTTTTCTCTTCTGAAGCATCATAAAAGGAGATGCCCAGAGTGCCCACAGTGTATACTAGAGACTTCAACCAGCTTTCATAATGCTGAAAGACTCTTGTTATTCTAGTTAATCAATACTGTGAAACTCTTGGTTATCATTGCATTGTCATTGCTGATGCATGTGGATCCTCACCCTGTGTTGAATTAGTACATATATTTAACAAGTCATGTTCATTGTCAGAATGAATTGTTTAATCTACCACTCATGCACTATTCAGGGTGACATGTATTTTATGCCTTTTTACATGTTGTATACAAAATCATTCTAACATTCTCTAAAGTGAATGATATTATCTACATTTTATTTCTATGTCTGTAAAGACATAGTGCAGTAACAATACAGCAAACTCAACTCTAAGCTTGCTGAGTACCACCCAGCAGTTAAATATACTCAAAATCCAAACTCAGGCCGATATTTGAAGTTTATGGTGCTATTAAACATTAATTTACAACAGAAAAAATTGATAGTATAGTAACTTCTGAGAGTGTCAAGGAAAATAACAATTTAACAAGACACATTTCTGTTTATCAGTTTTGAAGTGCCAGTCAGAACCAAGGCAATATTACTCTATATGTACAAGAAAAAAATATTTTTTCACAGCAAAACCACTTTAATTGATGTACATGGGAGTAAGGATTGTATGCAAGATCATTGCTTAGGTAAGAGTTATAGGGTTTCCCCTCTTACTGACAGATATGGCACAAAAGCTGCACATGTCCAAGAGGGCTGCAGTGACAGCACAGAAATATCCCAGAGTGACAGCCAGCACAGTGTGCTTATCCGAACCAAGTCAAATGCATTTGGAAAAAAAGAAAAAACAGGCCATTTCAAGTGTATTCAGTAATTTGATAATTTGTGAATAGAATTCATAGAGAGGGTTTAAGCAATATTCTAAAGTATCTAGGATGTAGTAAAGAGTTGGCGTCTTATCAAGTAAGAGGGCTCATTCGAGTTTCTTTTTGAAGTAGGTTGTCCTATGCATGTCTCAAAGAAAGAAGAGATGAAAGAAGCATGGACAGAATAAATGAAAGGAAGAGGAAAGTATAGACAGCTAGATAAACCCATATTTTATCAATGCAAGCTTATTAGAAGATACATATTCGAGAATATATATTGAATGTATATATAATATAATGTTAAATCAAACAAGTCAAGGAAGATTTAACCCTGTGAAAGTTCAGAGGGGTTGGAAATCTGAAAATGCAAATGACTTGGCCCTGAGGGCATGGTAAAATGTGGAATTAAATGCTGTCTACAACAGTGTAGTTAGAAAAGGTTTAAGAAATGCATAGTATCAAAGGGAGTAGTTTCAGCAATGTATCTCTTTATGGAACAACTGAGAGCAAAGTGATGTCTTTTGTATCTTTAAGGATAAAGAAATTAAAGAAATAAGCAGTAGATATTGACCAGGAATATAGTCATAAAATTGGATGCATGCCAGCTCTCTTACTTTCCAGAAATAGAAATTGAATTAAATAAATTGAAGTTTAGAGCACCAAAAATCCACTAGTATTGAACAACAAGTATATAATTTCCACCAAATCTTTACTTCTTTCAATACAGAACTGTTAAGAAAATGATGTAAGACACCATTAAGTGTCACCATACAGAAAATATTTAATATTTTTTTATTCTTTTTCACAATTATTTTATCATTAGTCTTTTTACAATTGAATGAATACATAAGATTAATGCATAAAAATCCTTTAAAAGGAAACATGATCTATTTTCTAATTTTATTGATTGCATCAGCTAAACATAAAGAAATAGAAACATTATAGAAGTGTAATCTAATGATCCCAGAAAGAGATGCTAAGTCATGAGGAAAGACATCTCAAACCCAGAGCAACCATAAGTGACAGTAAAAGTATTTTAATAACATGCTTAATACATCATTTGAGCTTGAGAATTTATAAACAGGAGGGCACACATGCTCTGTATGTTTTATAATACTAACCGTTATATATCAAAGACCCACAGTATGAAATGTGTTTTTTCTTTTCTCACTTATTTTGCATCAAATTCCAATAGTTTGATTTCTTTTTATTTTGGAGGGATATGAGAAAGTATTAACACTTTAGCAAGAAGAGTTTGCTAGTTACACCTATACTGTACCTAATATTATTAAAGAACTCATAGCAAATCATTATTTCATATTTTAAGAAACAATAGTTCATAATTTTTTTCTCTTGATGAAAATCATGTAACAAGGAAATAGAATTTTAATGTAGCTTTACCTGTTATTTGCTTATTAATTGCATTGAGGCTAATTCTATTCCACAGTGCATTTCTTAATTGAATGCTTCTCTGAATTGAATTCCTGTTCCCTTATGTCATTAATAATTTTACAAACCAAAGACAACTAATAGCTATTTAACTAAGAATATTCTAATGGGAATAGTAGTATGGTAACACACCTGGGATTTATGTTTCATGTCATATTTTGACACAAAGTAACAGTGGGAACTTGAGTAAACTAGTTTGTGAGAATGTGTTTCAGATACTTATATACAAAAGGAAAAGCAATAATTGTATAAACTATATGAGATCCTAGTTTGAAATCTGGAGTGCTGCTTCCAGGCACACAGATAGAAATGGTAACCTCAGAACTGGTCAATATTCCAAGTTTGCCTTCTCACTTTTACTGCATTGAGCAATCTGTAAATCATTGCTTTGGGAAGCACACTTCTGCATGCTACTTTTCAATGTTCTTCCAAGAGACACAGCTACAGGAAAATATCTAAAATGGCATGACGAACTAATAACACTAAAATGTAAATCTGAAACATGGGAGCATTCCAAATATTTCTTATTCATAAATATATGTTGTTGTTTGTTCTCAGAAATGGAGAAAGCACAGAGGCTCAGCTACTTCAGTATCTGACTATTGTTTCTCAGCAAGTCAGAGCTGTATATTTGACCTGAAGAAAACATTAAGAGTTGATCCTAATTTTATCACGCCATATCTTATGACCTTGAATATCCCTAGAAAGGGTAGGTGGCTCTGTTGATCTACTCATTCCAAAGCCACCACTTGTGGATGTGAACCCCTTGCAAGCATCATGGAAACGAAGGCCACTTAACCCAAGGAAGGTCAGGCCTGTTATCACATTCACCCTGCTGTAGTTTCAATGCTCTGTTTTCTCAGGTATTCTGGAAATATAAGACTTTACAGATTAACTTTATTTATGTATGTATGTATTTTTTTTAATTTTGCTTTCCAGTACGACGTGTGTGTGTTTGTGCATGTGTTTGTGCACATGCACACACACTTAATTCTGTGCTCATGTGTGCATGTGCATGGGAGGCCAGAGGTCATTGTTATGTGTCTCTCTCCACCTTACTTCTTTTGTTTAGATTATTTTTATTTGATGTGTAACAGTATTTACCTACGTGTATGTCTGTGCACCACGTATGTGGCTGTTGCCCTCAGAGGCCAGAAGGGCTTGTTGAAGCTCCTGGGACAGGAATTATACACTGTTGTAAGTCTCTGTCTATGTGTTAGGAATTGAACCCAGGTCCATCAAAATGAGCCTGGGTCCTCAGAAATGAACTGGGTCATCTGTAAGAAGAGCAAGGCCTCTTGACAGCAGAGCTCTGTCTCCAGCACCTCCAGCTATGGAGATAGAACCTGTCTCTGAACCTGGAACTCACCTCTTTTGCTAGACTGGCAAGGAAGTGAATTCCAGAGATCCGCTCCTTTTCTTTCTCTAGCCCTGGGTTATAGGCATGTCACTGTGCTTGGGTTTGTTGTTGTTTTGGGTTTTTACCTTAGTGCTGCTAATTTGATCTCAACTCCAGTGCTTTCGTGCCAAGCACTGTGTGAGTCATTGGCTCCAACCCCTGATTCTCTTTTCTACTAAGACACATAACTTGTAAACATTTGTGTTCCAGTTTTCCAAATTCAAGAAGCATGTGCCACTTAGTAAACTTAGAATACCTATGAAGAATGTTAAGAATTTTAGGCCTTAATTGAAATGCCCATCTATTTTAAGTTGTTTTGGTAATTTATGTCAGAGTGCGTGATTGTGCCATGGTTCATCCTTTGGTTGATAAGAGAATATGTAACTTATTTGTTTTAAGACTGGATTTTAAAAATATATTTAGCTTTTAAGGTGTTGAAAATTTTAAAGACTGTCACTTTTACAGTTGGACTGAATTTTATATTATAGTATCAACATAAAATCTTGGGGACAAATAAGAAAGGAAAGTTTCGGGTTTAATACAATGTGTTTTGTGTTAAAGTTGGCAAGGACTGGGCTTGCAATTGTTAACTTTGGTTGTCAATTTGACTCATCTAGAAGAAGGAACTTAAATTAAGGACTTTTTCCTATTAATTTGCCCTGTGATCAGATTTTTTTAGGAATTCTGTTAATAGCTAATTCATATAGAGGACCTAGTCTATGTGGGCAGTGCCATACCAAGGCTGGTGGGCCTGCATTATGTACAAGGCCATCTGTTTTCACAGGCACAGCACTCCCTTATCCTACAGCTTCTTGCTCCCATGTGATGCTATGGCTAAATGTGAGCATAAATATCATATGCCAGAAGACATATCAGATGACTTATGGATCTGGAATAGGCATGTTTACTTGGAAAAGACAGGAAAAAAAATTCAGATGCTCTTGTGCCAAGAAGTATCATTAGGGTATGGATCTCAGGCAACTGGAGGCATATGCACTGCCTTTCATATAACAGCTGTACCCAGGGGAAAAAAGTACTGAGAAATGCCATGGAATATTCCTTTAAACTGTGGGAATAGTTAAATAAAGAGGCTGACTGGCCAATAGCTGAACAGGAGATCCAGACTAGGAGAATGCTGGGAGGAATAAGGGTGGCGTCTGGAGTCCCCAGGATATGTAGAGGGAGCAAGACATACAGGAGGCAGGTAAAACTAAGAGCCATGTGGCACCACATAGATTAAAATATATGGGTTAATTTAAGATGTAAGAGCTAGCTAGTAATAAGTCAGAGATATCAGCAGAGCATTTATACTTAATATTAAGTCTTGGTGTGTTTATTTGAGAATGGCTGCAGGACAGGAAAACTCCTCCTACAGAGAAACTAACTCCATGCTCTGGTAATACTGTACCACATCATGTTCCGAGGCAGGAACGATAAGCTGCTTCGGCAGTTGCAATCCGAGGACGAGCAGTGCTTGATACTGGAGCTCCTATGGTCTTGCAGCACTCGGCCCACAGGGGAGATGTTGGTTCCTACATTCACTTTGGTAGTCGTGTTCTTTCTCTGCCATCAAGCTGGACTCTGGGAAGAAATAGTTTCTCAGAGGTTGAACCTGTCCTTGCTGCTGCATCTGTGTGAAGCTTGCTTCCCTTGGTGCTCAGTTCTGCTGACTTCTTGGCAAGGAGCATCAGTTAAGATCCTGGTCCTCACCATCTCCTCCAGGTACCTCGTGGTACCTATACTAGTGATCTTCTCAGCTGGGAGCAGTCTTTCGTTCCCTTTTGTCCCTCAGAACAACTATTTTCTGCCTCATGGAGAGTTCCTTTACTGGTGAAGACACTCTGTGTACCATGGGTAACTCAATGTCCCATGCCATTGATGCATCTTGGGCCAATTCCCAGATCAGACATCATTCAAGGTGCTGTGACTGCAGTCACGTGACCAATGGATTCTGCCCCCCCCCCCGCATGCAAGTTTAGGCTTAACTGTAGGGAGTACAGGGTTGGCCTGAGAGATTCATGTCCTTCCTCAAAACCCAGAAGACTGAAGACAGGGGTATGTGACCTATTTTCTATGGATCTAAGTAGACCAAAAATTCAGACATTGGTGGTGATATGAATGAGTCAACCCATGGGTTCTCTCTCTTCATAGGTGCCCATAAAACTAGATGTTAGGTATTGCATTTAATGTGGATACTTTCTAATATTGCTAATTACATATAAGGTGAAATAAAGAAAGAACTGAAGGAAGGAAGGAAGGAAGGAAGGAAGGAAGGAAGGAAGGAAGGAAGGAAGGAAGGAAGGAAATAAGGCAGCTGAGCATGTCAGAGGAACCAAGGAAGTAACAGTTCCTCCATGGTTTTTCTTTCAAGTCCTGCTCTGGTTCCCTTCTATGTTGGGGCAATATCTATATGATGAAATAAACCCTCTTTTTCCAAAGTTGCTTTTGGTCACAGTGTTTATCACAGCATCAGAAACCAAATTAGAATACTGTCCAAAGTCCATTCTTTTAATGCATAAAGAGAACATTTCAGAAGTAGAAAATAAACTATGAGATTCATTTTCATCTCATGGAAAAGGATGTGTCTAACTTTCAGATAGACTATATCACAATAAAGGAAAATTTTAAAAAAATGACTAGAATATTTGTTTCTTAACTTTACGCTCACATTACTGCCAGTCTTCCCATGGTGAATAAATTATACAGTATTTACAGGGCCTAGGGATATGCCTCAGTCAGTAAAAGCTTGCCATGCAAACATGAAGTTCTGAATGAAATTTTCAGCATTCATCTAAAACCAGGCATTGTGTACCTCCAACCCTGGGGAGACACGGAAGGATAATTGGGGCTTCCTGGCTACTTTGTTTGGTGAAATTGGCAAATTGTAATTAAAAAAAAACTTGTCTATAAAATGATCAAAAGGGGTTAAGGAAAATTCTACACCAAAAATCAGTCTTCAGCCTCCACACATAACCACAAACACATGAAAAACCTATCCCTGTAAACATGCACATACACGGATAAGTACAAACAAACAAAAAATAATAGTAAATAAGTACTGCTCCTTTTTCTCCACATTGCTACTCTGTAAGCTTAAATTTTCAACAAGAGTTATTTACAGTCTTGATACAATTGTGGAAGTTGTCAAATTCCACAAACTAGAATCCACATTCAAAGCTCATATGCAAATAAAGCATCCCTTCCCTGAAATAACACGCACAGCTTCACCTGCTGTGAAAGCAATGTCATCAGACATGGGTTCTAACTGAGGGCAGTGCTACATTCTTTAATGGCAGAATGAATCCAAATTCTTATTTGTTTACTTGTTCATTTAGTTTTTATCTTTATTCAGTGTTGGGCAATAACCTCCAGCACATTATGCATACCAGGCAAGTGCACTACTGTGAGCTACATCCCGGCCACAGACATTATTTTTAAGGGTCATTTTCAAAGTGAAATGCACTCTTTTAAAAAACTTTGTGTGTGTATGCATAAGTCTCTCTCTCTATATGTGTGTGTGTGTGTGTGTGTGTGTGTGTGTGTATGTTTACATGAGTGTATAAACAAGTGTGTGTGTGCAGAACTATACATACAGGTGTGTGGGTGGGTGTGAGAAGAAGAACATATCAGATTCCTGGAGCTGGACTACTTAGAGACATTTGGGTAACTTTCATCTTGTTGTGCATGTGCTCAGTTCAGAACTATTTTCTCAAAGATTGGGCAAAAATGGCTTTTAACTACTGAGCCACCTTTCCAACTCAACATCAATAAATTTTCAACATTTACTAGAAGAATTTTAACATCAGACTTTAAAATTCATACCATTAAGTAAATTTGAGGCAGAATTATTCAAGTTTAATGTTGTAATCATATTCATGGATTTTATGAAGTCAATGATGCATCCAGATCTCTTTTATGTAAAATCATGTAATATAAAGAATCATGATTACAGAAGACATTAGGATTCTAGCCTATAATCAGACACCCATGGGAGATAGATTCTGAAGTAAGGCAGGATACATTACAGAGCAATTAATGTAAAACATGTAAATTTTCAAGGCCTTATACTCATATGATACTCTGCTTTTATCTTTTATCTATTTGTAGAACTAATTTTTAGTTTTGTAAAATTTTATGTACTAACTAATAGACGAATAGGCTAAGGACACTAGACAATATTACCACATGCAAAGATCTTCATCTGTGCAATGTAGAATGCACCAGTGAATATTCCTTGCAGATCAACATGTGATATTTGGGAACAAATCAGGAAAACGTGTATAATACTTAATGGGAGTAGCATTATCTCTGCACATTCCTCTTTGTTTTCATCTGTGCTGAACACATTTCACAGTTCTAATCTTTCCCCAATTATTGAAGAAAATTACATTTCTGAGGCTACAAATGATGGCTTCCAGGTCTGCTGCTGAAGTGAGTCATGCACTGCTTTTTTGTGGGCCCAAAACAGCCACTTGATTTTAGGCTTTTGGGAAATTAAAACTGCATAGGTAGTGCTTGAGGAACGATAACAAAGTGTTCCTTTTATACTTCTGGAGACTTACATAAATTAGCTACTTCCGTCGATTTAGGGATAAGTAATCCCATGGCCTTTAGTAAAACCACTATTTATTACCACTATCCCAAATATTACACACACTGTATGTGCCTTTATAAATATCTCATAAATACATCTGCATAAAATTATAATCCATGCATTTCGTGTTAGTATTTAAGTAAAAAGAGAAAACTTCTAGCCATAGTACCCATGTAAATTATTGAGGTTATAATTCTCTCTCTTTACAATGTTCACCTCCATCCTTCCATGTCATTCCCCTTCTGTCTGATATCTCTCAACCTTGTGTCCTTTTTAAAAAACAATTCATTAAGTCTAGATTGTCCTAACCACAAACTCCTGTTTGTGTGGCCGTATAGAGGAACTTGCTGATCAAGGGTCACAATCTTAAAGAAAACTGACTCCTCTCCTCCAGACATCCTCACCTGCCACAGCTTCTCCAGAGAGCTCACGATTCCATCACCTCTTCATAACTGGAAGGTTGAATGGATCGGTATTGTCCATGACTTATGCAGGTAACCACAGCTGTGGTGAGGTCGTGTCTTCAGATTCCTGCCCTATTTAAAAGACCCTGTTTCACTGCTGTTCTTCCCAGTATCTGATTCTTAGGATCTTTCTATCTCCTCTTCCAGGGTGGTTCCCAAGTCTTTTGGGTGAAATATGACTTTGATATTCTACTTAGGACTGAGTACTGGAGTCTTTGCCATCAGAGTCTGCCTTTCATTTGGCTCGCTAGAGGGATTTACATTGTAGGGAAGTCACTGTAGTACATTTTCTTATAGATAAAAGTGGAACATGTAAGGAAATCACTGTGCAAGCTTGTAAATAGTATGTATACTTCAACACTGGTAAATGTCAGCCATGAAATATGAGGTTCTGAAAATGTCATTTCTTATATTTTATGATTTATATATTATGAACAGATGTTGTTTTCTAGTGAGCAAGTGATGTCATCTTACTTGCTGATCTGATCTTATTTTGCTATGATTTGACATCACTGTAAATGATGGAGCTGAATGAGATAAACACTGGTCTGGGATGAAAAGCCTTTTGTGTTTTTCCTTCAGACCGCAGTCAGTGATAATCTATCCTGTTTCCTCAACATTGTCTTCCTCTGTCTGTTTATTTCCAAGTTGCTTGTTTCATCTTACTAAAATAATAACTTTTAATTTTATTCTGTTTTCTTTATTCTGCATATTACTGTTCATTTACATCTGTGCTAAACATATCTCACAACTCCAATTTTTCCAAAATATTAAAGAAAATTACATTTCTGAAGCTATGAATTATGAATTCCTGTTTGCTGAGCCAAGCAGTGCTCTTTTGTGAACTAAAACTGGCCACTTTATTTCAGGTTTCTGGGAAATTAAAATGTTCACTGCAAAAAACATATTTCAAAACCTGGACTAGAGACCACTGTATGCTATTCTAGGAGCATGATTCATTTTCTGAGTGTTTTGATCTGTATGTTATTTCTGTGATCTCCATAGAATAAATTTTCTCTCTTCCATATCCTACAGAGTAGGAATTACTAATCAGTAGGATCCTGTTTATATTCTTTTACAAGCACAAACATGGGTGAATATTCCTTCTTCCTTTGAAAAAAATTCTTATAGGGGCTAGAGAGATGAGTCATGCTTTAAGAGTAATTGCTACTTTTGAAGAAGACACAGATTCAGTTTATAAAATTCACATTGTGCCTAGCAACCATCTGTCACTCTAATTACAGGGCATCTGACACCCTCTATTGGATTTTGTAGGTACCTGGCTAAAATGTGGTACACATACATATATGAAAAAATAGAACTCATACACATAAGATATATAGTAATAATAACAGTAATCATAGCAATCATAAAGCTGCTATGGATCAATCCTTGTACACTATGAATATGTGTTACTGACATTGGTTAATAAAGAGCTGACTGGCCTATAGCTAGGCAGGAAGAGATTAGGCAGGAGATTCAAACTAGGCAGACACTAGAAAGAAGGACAGAGTCTCAGAGTTGCCAGCCAGGAACAGAGGAAGCAGGATGTGTACAAAAGGAGGTAGCAAGCCATGATATATGGTAGAACTTAGGTAAAAAAATATGGATTAATTTAAGTTGTAAGAGCTAGTTAATGATAAGCATGAGCTATCAGCTTAACATTTGGAATTAATATAAAGATTCAGTCTGGTTATTTGGGAATGACTTCCGGGACACAAGAAAACTCCACCTACATAAAGCAATATCTGCAATGAGAATATTCAAGAATTCCACTGAAGAATTTATATTAAGTGATTGTTCTGTTCCTCTGAAGTATTATTTCTTTGTTGGGAACAATTGTTTCCTCTTATGACATATAAGGTCCTAGAAAGACTCTGTGCCTCATTTACTGGATCACAGCAAGTTTAGACTAGTTATTTTAGAAAAGAACACAGTTTCTAAACAAAATATGGACAGCTGCCCATCTCTGGTCCCCTGGTGGAAAGGATGTGAAGGATTGTCAGAACAGTTTGGTTCCTCAAGCTATGAAGTGCAAACATATCCTGACACTTACTTGGCATATGTGTGTGAGAGCAACAAAATGAAGCTCTTCTTCCTTACAATTACTTCAAATAAAGTCTGTTTCCTAGAAGCAAGAGCTAATGTTATTGACAAGATATAAGCCACTCGATTAGAGTGACTTAAAAGTAAGCTGACTTTTAAGGCCAAATGTAGTGACTGAGTAATTAATTTTCATATACCTAGAGTGAAGTTATGACTTGAATATTACTTTCCAATTAGGAAATAGAAGATAACTCCAAATATTTTCCTAACATTAAATATTGATGCTTGTTTGGTGAGCAGCGATATCTAACATCTGTTTTTAAGCTAACATTGCCAACCAGTAATTATATATAAATACATAAATACAATATAACATTTACATTATTATATATTATGCATAATTATATATTGCAAAATAATACTTGAATTTTGTTAGCACATAATTTAAAATACAGGGTGTTTTTTCTTAGTAATAAACCACTTTTGTTCAATAATATGTAAAATTTCAAGGATTATTATTTTTTTGCTCCATTATCAGGGCCTGCATTGCTAATGTTCTCACAGAATATTGTGTTTATATTAATAAATACAATCTAATTTCCCTGTCATATCCAGAGAGTGCTTCTAGATGCCTTTTTCACTACACCTATTTTCTATCCTAGACGGTTTAAAGATGAAAAACAATAGTTATTTTCTATGGTAATCATCTTTCAATTCACACAGTCAAAATTCATGAGAGAGTCATCTTAAAGGAAAGAAAAGATTATTTTAGCTCACTCTTTCATAGGTATTACCCAATGGTTGGTTGGTTCCAGTGGTTTGGGGGAGGCAATGAGTTAATAAGATCCCAAATAGGAGAGTGATGGAAGAAAAATCTATTTACATCACATCATCCAGAAAGCAGAAAACATTAAGGAAAGGGGCAGGAACAAGTTATGCCCTACTAGGATGTATCCTGAGTGACTTATATGGCCATCGATGTGCCAGTTTCTAGCATTTCTACTGTCTTCTGATAATGCCATCAAATCATGACTCCATTATCATGTTTATACACTGATGAAAGTTGGAGTTCTCTTGATCAGAATACCTTCCCAAAATTACATATTTGTTCATTGCTGCTTTGACTCTGAGACCTTCAGTGAAACAGCCTTTGAGGAACGTTTTACACTCAAATAAAGGTTGTAATCTATGTATGTAAGTTATTTAGAAAATTCTTGCTTAAAGTCTCCCATAGTGAAATACTGCAAAATATACAAGAGAAAAATACTTCAGTCTTCTATAGATTGCTTAGCAGTCTATGAACATGGGGGGGTTTGATTAGCAATGAATGCAAACTACCTACTTGACTTACAAGGTGAGTTAGAAAAAAGATAGGGATTCAAGAATAATAGAAGAGGATAATGAAGACTTGATAAACATTATGTACTGGCTAGTTTTATGCAAACTTGGTCCAAGCAAGAGTCATTTGGGAAGTGGAATTCTCAACTAAGAAGATACCTCCATAAAATTTGCTGGTATTCTGTAGTGTATTTTCTTGATTGATGAGTGATTTGAGAGGGCCTGGATCACTGTGGGTAGTGCTATCACTGGGTTTGTCATGCTGGGTGCTATAAGAAAACAAACTGAGTAAATCATGAGGAACAACCCACTAAGCAGCACTCCTTTATGGTCTCTGTTTCAGTTCCTGTCTCCAGGTTTCTGCCTCTGAGTTTTTAGCATGATGGACTATTGTAATGATCTGTTCTATCCCTTCAGGAGACAAGCCCTACTCACTCACTCACTCCACATCTGCGGAGACAAGCAGATCTTCCTTGCACTTTCAGCCTGAGCTCTCTTCCTTTCCATCTCTCTCCTGAAGAGGTAGCTTCTCCTCTCCTCTTCCCCCTCCCTCTTCTCCCTGTTTCTCTTTCTCTCTCTCTGCCCCTTTCTCCTTGTTTCCATTCTCCTTCCTTCTCCCTTTCCCCTTCCCTTCCATAACCCACTAAATACATATCTAACCTCACTCATGCCTGTCTCTGTCTCTCACCTGCTGCAGCTCCTCATGGGACTAGCTGACCTGCTGAGATCTCTCACCTGCCATGCGGCTCCCTATCTAAGGCCCACTGCCACCACTTGGGGAATGGCATCTTTCATTTTTAACATTGCAATGATGCTCATGACTCAGCCAGGTTCTCTTCATATTCCCTCCAGCCCGCGGCTGGGCTTGCAGACAACACATGGAACCCTGGGCTTGGGAACCAGGTTTCTTTTCAACAGCCCTGCTTTATATCTGCCTGAACACTGACCTCTATGCACACCAGCAGATTTGGTAGAGAGTTTTCCCCTTCCATTCAGCTGAACTGTATTGCTCCCAACCACAGCCTTCATGGCTATGTTGAACCCTTTCCTGACATTCATCTATGGTTGGTTCCCATAGCTAAAAATGTGATTGGATGACCCAGGTTATTCCAACTGAGCTAGCAGTGCACATGCTGAGCAGTGCATTTGCTTTGGGGCCCGGGGTCCCTAGGATTTTTCTTTCTCTTTTCTTTTAGACCACTTGTAAGTGGTCCTTGCCATGAGAGACCACTTGGAGCAGCCTCTGGCCTCTGGGTTCTCAGTTGCCCTGACTGGAGCCAGTTGGCTTCATTAACACTCCACCTGTAGAGAGAAGGCCTTGCGGTGCTTTGTTGTTGTTGTTGTGTGTTTTGTGTTTTCAGCTATGGAATATAAACCCTCAAACTATCAGCCACATACCTATAAATGATCTGCTGGTGTCCCACCAGATCCACTTTTCCTCAAACTATCCCTGCCACCACTACTGCTGGTCCCATGGAAACTGACAAGATTAGATGGATCCACAAGGCAGCTATTTTAAATTCCAGCCTTTGCTCCTTGACACAGCTTGTCATGCACCAGCTCAGCGACAGGGTGGATCACACCTCTAGGTCTCTCTTGTTATTATGTTTAAAACTCCTGCAACTTATAAATAGTGGTTTCTCCATACAACACATGACTGCCGCCATTTTGACTGAGGTGAGGTGAACTTACTGCCATCTTTTTTATGTTTTTTCTTTTTTATTAATTGATTTTATTGAGCTATACATTTTTCTCTGCTCCCTTCCCTTCCTTTCCCCTTCCCTTCATCCCTTTTAACTGAGGTCAGGTGACCTCACAGCCAACTTAACTGATGGCCAGATCAGGTGACCAAGTCCTGTCATCTTTACTGAGGTGTACCTTGCATGATGCCCAGTTAACTGACTTTTTTCTTCTCTAAATTCCTCTTGCTGACTCTGTTGCCTATGTGTTTTGCGCAGTGGCATGCCTTTGGTAGGGCCCAGCAAGACCATCCACTTAGCCCAAATCCTGTTCACTGTTTATATGTGTATGTGTGTGTGTGCATACATGTAATTGAAATGCACCTATGTTTACTGTTAATTTTATAATTGTCTGTGTTCATTATATCTCACTCCAGACTAACAAAGCAATAAGTCTCATGTTTTACGTGGCTATGTACTTTCAAGTCTCTTAATTCAGTACTGCTTTACATGTTAAGTTGGGAGTCAGTACAGTCAAGCTCGGACCCAGCTCTTCAGGAACATTCTATAGAGATAACTTATATATACCTGATAAACAACCTTCAACTGCTCAGAGATCTAGGGAATATGGCATTTAAATATTTAATTATTAAAAGTCTTTTCATAACAAAAAGAGACTGGTTGGCTCCTAGCAGCAGCACTCTACCTCCTCCAAAGAAGACAGAACACAAATGGGCACAAAACAACATTCATATGCAATTCACTTCAACAGTCAAGCACTGACCACTGGGAAAAACTGCCTTTCATCTAAACTGAAGATCTATAGACAATGCACAGAATCGCTGGAATTGACAGCCTCGCCACTCAGGTCTAGGTAGGATTATCTTCCTGCAGATTTCTAATCCGCAAATCTTCTGGAGCCTTGCAGGACCTGTGCTAAAGATCAAAAGACAAATATGACCCTCAGCAACCTTGGAGGACCCTGAGGAGTAGCTTTCCATGCCAACCAAGTAAGCTCTCTGTTCTTTTTAAATCAATAACTCAAATAAAATTTTATCCTTCTCAAAGATCTCTGATGCAATTTGACAGCTGAGAGGTTTTGTCAGTTTACAAGGACAACCTCACCAAACAAATTTCATCAAAATACAAATACAAGTTATTAAGGTATGTACCTGCAAATTTTAAAGCTGTGAGGATAAGTGCACACTATCAACTATCTCTCTCATGCTGCTTTCCATAGTCTTAAAAAATACTTTTTATTTTGAAAAAAAATACTTGTCACAGTCATTCTGACATAAATATGCTAAAAAATTATGTTTTCAGAAAGCAAAAAAATTCTTGTGAGTTTCAGGGAGCTGAATTGAAGGATCTACCTTAAACAGGTCTGATATACCCCTCTCAATTCCCTGGTCCTAAGTTTTTTTTTTCCTTAAACTTAACTTTGTCTTCTGTTCTGCCAATACCTTAACCAGGTATAAGATACACCAGACATTTCCATAACAAAACACCGGACAGGATCAGAGAGACCAGCTACCTCAGAATATGACCGGCACCCAGCTTTCTCAAGGTCCCCCCACCAAGACGATGCCCACAAATAAGGAGAAAGCAGTCTTGAGTCTCTGCCACCCCAATTACTTTAACCTTTTGCTCCTAACCTCCTGCCTTTTTATTATAAAAAAGAGATGGGAATGTAATTGTCTGTCCTCTCCCTTTAAGAGACAAGCCCGCTCACTCCCTCCCCTGTCTGTGGAGGCAAGTGGATCTTCCTTCTGCTTCTAGCCTGAGCTCTATTTCTTTCTATCTCTGCTCTACCCCTTCTCTGTCTCTCTCTCTCTCTCTTCTCTCTCTGCCTCTCTCTCCTTGTCCCCATTCTCCTCCCTTCTCCCTTTCCCCTTTCCTTCCATAATCCACTAAATAAATATCCAACCTCTCTTGTATGGTATGCCATCTCCGTCTCTCACCTGCCACAGCCCCTTGTGGGACCTGCTGACCTGCCGAGGTCTCTCACCTGCCATATGACTCCCTTCCTAGTACCCACTCCCCTTGCAGCCCGCTGCTTGTTGCTGCCACTTGGAAAACTGCGCATCATTTTATTTTTACCATTACAACTATGATGTGGAAATGTAAGATAAAACAAACAAAAATAAGCAAAAATCCCACTTTTCTCCCCAAGTTTCTTTAGCCATGTTTCTCATAATAAAACAAACCCAAACTAATATAGTGATCGTCAAGAGATACTTATTTTGCAATGGTAATCTATATAAGTCTGGGAAAGTAAGAGAAAGAAAGCAAAGCCTGAAGCAGATAAGGGTCATACATCTGGATATCTAGGTTGCATATTTCCAGTGACTCAGGGTTGATACTGTGCTCATCCAAAGATTGGTAGGAAGCTAGTGTGACTGAACAGAGGAACTGTCATGAGAATGGTTGTAGAAAGTTTGTCAGCTTTGGGAAAGGGAACCTCACCAAACCAGCTTCCGCGGATTCATCTGGACACTGTCCCGGCTGCACCTGAGCTTGGCCCACCCGGGCTGAGGCCTTGGGGGAAGGGCGAGTCCCCTGCTAGGGGGCCTCCTTTGTCCCACGGAGCCGAGCAGAGAGGAGTGGGCAACCCTCAGTAGGCCTGCCTTTGGGACCGGGAACCTCGCCCAACCAGCTTCCGCGGATTCAGCTGGACCCTGGTGAGTGGGCCCCAGCCCGTCCCCGGGACCTTCTGGCCACTTGGGGCTCCCCTCTGTTGGCTTTGCTGCTTATCCCAACACTGCTCGCCCCCGGGCATCCCTTCTCATCTGCGTGGTCCTGGCTGCACCCGAGCTCGGCCCACCCAGGCTGAGGCCTTGGGGGAAGGGCGAGTCCCCTGCTAGGGGGCCTCCTTTGTCCCACGGAGCCGAGTGGAGTGGAGCGGGCAACCCTCAGTAAGGCTGCCCTTGGGACCGGGAACCTCGCCCAACCAGCTCCTGCGGATTCAGCTGGACCCTGACCCCGGGAACCAAGCGGAGCCGAACGGAGCAGAGCGGGCAACTCTCAGAAGAAATGGGCAGGCGCCAATCAAAGAATTCGTCCAACAACCTGAAAAGCAACATGATAACACCAGAATCCAGCGATTATGGAATAGGAAAGCCCGAGCAACCTATCCCAGATGAAGTAGAAGAAACTGACTTTAAACGTAGCTTTATGAAAATTATAGAGTCTTTTAAAGAAGAGGTGAAAAACTCCTTTATCGAAAGGGATGAGAAAACTAACAAAAAGTTAGAAGAAATGAATAAATTCCTCAAAGATACCCTAGAAAACCAAGAAAAAGCAATCAAAGAGGTAACTGAAACAGTTCAAAACTTGAAAGCTGAAATGGAGGCAATGAAGAAAACACAAACCGAGAGATGGCGGGAAATGGAAAATCTGGATACACGAACGGGAACCACACAGACAAGTATAACTAACAGAATACAAGAGATAGAAGAAAGAATCTCAGATGCAGAAGACACGATAGAGAAAATAAACTCAGTGATAGAAGAAAACAA
>PVIU01012342.1:0-60519 GCA_004026605.1 Ondatra zibethicus | reverse complement strand
TGGTACTCAGGAAAACATTCCCTGGGACAGGCAGGCGACTGTCCCCTGGAGTTTGTGAGAATTCCGAAGCCAGTCAGGAGCTGAGGACTAGGCACAGTACCCTGACATGGTACTACTTTCCTTCAGGGCCATTCTGGGGAGATACACCATTAAGTAGATTCTGTTCATTTTGTCAAAAGAAGGGTCCCTTCTCTCTTAGCTCCCTGTCTCAATCCATACACACTCAACATCCTAAGGCATCTCCCGGCACCTTGTGTGCAAGGCCCCAGGCCAGGCGTCTACCTCACGGGAAAGCTGGCTGGAAAACTCAGCTCCATGCAGCAGAGAAAATGCAGGGCAGTCACCTGAGCAGCCACCTGGGCAGCTGCAACAAGGCCTCTCTGCCTTCCTCGGCACAGAAAACAGAAAAGGCCTGTGGCTCATGAGAGAATCACAGTCCAATAAGTGAGCTGGGGCAGGGGCTCACAGACCACAGAACAAATGCAGCAGGAACAAGAAACTGTAGCCTGAAAAGCCCTGAGATGGGAAGAGAGCAAAGATTAAAATGAGTTTAAAATATTGAAGAGTGATCTGGGGCATAGCTCAGTGGTAGGGTGCTTGCCTGTAACACTCAAGGCCCAAGGTTCAGTGCCCACTACTGGAAAATAAATAGATCTTGAAGAAAATAATGTTGGACTGGCAAGATGGCTCAGTGAGTAAAGGCGCTTGCTGCCAAGCCTGATGACCTGAGTTGGGTCCTCAGAGCCATGTGGTAGAAGGAAAGAACTGACTCGGAGACGGGCCCTCTGACCTCCACTTGTGCACAGTGGCACATGCTCCCCCAAATTAAATAAATAAAGTTTTTAAAGAAAATATTTAAACATTCAAGTCAGTGTCTCCAAGTTGATATAAGGATGGGTGTTTTCTATGAGAAAAGAAAGGGCACAGAAATGCTAACTATTTTCTTGCTGATTGGGGGAAATAGAAAAACAACCCCCTCAGGGAAAGCATGAGAACAGAATGCTCAATGAACATCCCTCTTATGGAAGCTGGGAATGAAGAGATGAAAGTGAGGGGATCCAGATGGGGCTGGGGAGGGAGGAGGCTTGGGAGGGATATCTGGGTGGCCAGGGCAGAGGAGGAGGCAGGAAGAACATACATGGGGAGTCTTCAGGACTGGGGCGGGGACAGACTGGAGGAAGAAGAGACGAGCAAGCATAATGGCCTGGTGAAGTATCTGACACCAGAGGACAAATGAGAAGGAGGAGGTGACAGTAGTTACAAAGTCACAAGAGCCACCCACTTCTCATTCCCCCCCCCCCCCGTGCCTGGTGATGCTGTAGACAGACAGCCTTTCTCCCAGACTCCCTAGAGCCGCTCCCTCATCCACAGGACTGAGCAGAATGCAGGCATTTCAGGTTCAGAGGGCAGACCAGCAGTCACGCTGTGCGCTGTGCACCACAGCCTCCATCCAAACTCAGCAGAATCCCAAAGAGAACAAAAAGCCCATCGCCAGGCAACGGAGGCAGATGGCCAGCCTGTGAGCGCTGTTGTGCCCCATGAGAGGCAAGATGCTTTCAGTCTCGCACAAAGCCAGGAATCATGGGTACCAAGCCTGAAGGACAGCTGCCACAGGAAGTGGTGCTGAGGCTGAAGCAGGCCACACCCCCCATAGCCATCTGGGATGAAGCCATGAAAATCAACCACTGGAAACAGCTGCTTCTCAGGAAAAGCCACACCAGCAGCACCAGGGGCCAGCAAAGAGAGCCTCAGACTCCCTTTCCACCTAAGTGGGGCTGGAGTTGATAATGAAGATGCATGGCTCCCGGTGGCCAGAGGAGCAAAGACTCAGATTTTAAAGGCTTAGCATGTGGGCAAGCTAGAACATAAAAAGATGAAAATTAGCTCTCAGAACTTGGGCTCAAGGTGGTCTCCATACAACTAAACATCTAAGGTGCAACTTTGGGATTATGTCATATGAAAAGCTGATCCAACAGTCTATCGCCCTCAGTAGAAAGGGTATAATAAAAGTGTGTACCCAATAATGCTGTCATACTCGTGTCACCTAACCCGGGGAGGGAAGTTAGCAGTGACTGGAAGATTGTACATTAACACTATAGATGGGGCCAGCGAGTTGGCTCCGTGGGTAAGGGGGCTTGCCACCAAGACTGCCCACCTGAATTTGATCCCCATTACCCGGAGGGTGAAAAGAGAACCCCCACAAGTGCTCCTCTGACCTCCACGTGAACACCACGGCACGCACACACTCCTCCCACCACCTACATAAATAAATACATTTTAAAATAATCATATTACAGGGGATAAACTATTGCCATTTTGTCATTGTATGCCGTAAAAAGGAAAGCAAAAATTACCAGAAAATGCATATCCAAATTCGAATTATTATTGTTTAAGCGGGTAGAAGGCATGCTACAAACGGTTAAAATATGTGTTACACAAGGGAAGACGTAAGTGAAAAGGAAGAGCAGGTAGATTGTTTCCATAAAAGCAACACTCAAGACAGCTGTGCACATCCATGTGACATCACAGGTAGAAACAGTTCCTGAAACAGACAGCAAAACCAGGATGCCAGGAAAGTGAGGACGTGGTCAGATGAATGGAAATGACCGGAAAGGAAGCGTGGTTACCAACAATGCAAAGAAACTCGTATGAGGAACAAGCGGGGGATTCACCTGGGCTGTGTTCATGTCCGTCAGTCCCTGGAGAGCTGCAGAGGCTGTGGAGAAGGAAGAGGGCAAAAGCCGTGAGAAATACCGTCACTGTCAAGGTCCTCAGAGCCTTGCTAGAAATCTATTTGTACACGCTGACAAATGACCACATGGGGGCGCGATGTCACTCCGACCCTTCAGATGGGTGGTAGATGGATGCTCAGGAAGTTTTATCGCTACCTGGAGCTCAGAGAAAGTGGCCTTTCATCAGGAAAGCCAGCACGGTGGCGGTTCACAGGGGTCATGGCCTCTTTGGCTTTGACAGCAAACAGACAAGCACAGCATCAGGTTAAGCTGGGAAAGAGGCAGCTAAGCAAATGGTTAGAGCAACTAACTCAGGTCTTCAGCCCATCCGCGTGCTTTGATATGTGGGGTTTAATCTTATGAACAGAGTGTAGCAGTGTTTCGAGCACCGTGATGCCAGCACTCAGGAAACAGAGGCAGGAGGATGCAGCATTTGAGACCAGCCTGAGCTACATGGAAGGCCCTGTTTCAGACAAACACTACAAACCAATTAGATAATCTTATAAATGAAGGTGGGAAGGAGAAAGGGTATGGACGTGTGTTTAAGTGCATGTGTATATATGTATGTATATGTACATGCTGGGGGTGGACAGACAATAAAACTGTCATATGTAACACGCACTCAGGAGTTATTACTCAGGTGTTTTCTACTTCTGTGTGTTTTGAATATTTCTGAAATAAAGGGTATAAATCAATTTATAGGTTTTGTTTCACTTTAAGGCAGGCTCTCACTATGTAGCCCTGACTGGCCTGGAACTCTCAGCACCGACCAGGCTGGTTTCAAACCCAGAGATCCACTTGCCCCTTCTTCACAAGTTGCTGAGATGAAGGATGTGTGACAATGAACCTAGTATGTGTAAAACAATTTAACAGGGGGCTGGAGAGATGGCTCAGAGGTTAAGAGCATTGCCTGCTCTTCCAAAGGTCCTGAGTTCAATTCCCAGCAACCACATGGTGGCTCACAACCATCTGTAATGAGGTCTGGTGCCCTCTTCTGGCCTGCAGGCATACACACAGACAGACTATTGTATACATAATAAATAAATAAATATTTAAAAAAACAATTTAACAATGAAGATGTTGTAAGTATCTGTTGATTTACTCTTCTACATATATTTTAACTCCTTAACCCTATAACTCAAATTGTTTATTTTTAAACTATTTTTTCTGTGTGTTTTGTGTGTGTATGTGTGAGTGTATGAACATGTGTGCAAATGCTCACCGAGACAAGACGATATCTAATTCCCTGGAGCTGAGTTTCAGGTGGCTGAGACCTGCTTGATGTGGGTGCTGGGAGCCAAACACGGGTGTTTGCAAGTGCAACAAGAGCTCTTAACTGCGGGGCCACCTCTCAAATCCCAGCTCAAGGAACGTATAGGGACTGCTGACAACAAGGGCCTTGGGCTGAAAATTCGTTCCTCGGTTTCAGTGTCTCCAACCGAGTTTTGTTTTGTTTCAAGAGACTCGACTCAGCTGAGACATGTGGACAGTGGCCTGGGAGTCAGGGGGTCTCATTGATGTTCGTGGTTTGGTCACTAGCAAGTAACTTGCAGGCAAATGATAACAACCTAGTTACGGTTCTGGAGACTGATGTAGGTACCACTGTTATTCCATGAGGAAACGGAGGTGAGGAATGATCAAGCCATTCTTGTGGAGGGCTAAGTTTCAAACCCTGGCAGTCTGTCCCCAGAAATGGTGTAGTTAAGGATTGCTAACTACAAAGCAGAATGACATGCCCCCTAAAATGGTATTGGCGCTCCGAGCCCTGAAGTCTAGCTCTGCCTGTGAATGTGAGAAGAGGGTGGTGGGAGGAGCTTCTAGGAGGAGGGGACAGTGCATCTGCCTGCACTTCCTCATCTTGTTCCCTCACTCCTCCCACGGAAGTCTCTGTTACCAAGCAGCCTACCTCTTGTTCACCTCCCGTGGCTGGCCCACGTCACCTCCTTCCCTTGGAAGCTGGCCCCGCTGCTGCCGCTGGTGTCTACTGAGATGATCTCACAGGGCAGAAGGCTCAGTCAGTGTTTCACAAGCTGAATGTGGACGCTGCCTGTTTCTTGGGCCTCTGCCCTACAGCTGTGGAGCATTGCACCCAAGAGAGGAGGGGTCTCCCGTTGGGGGGGGGTCCTGCTTCTGATGTGCTCTTCTTTTTCCTTACAGGAACCGTGATCCAGAGAGCTTTGAACCTGACTGGAGGGAATAAATTCAAGGAATTGGAGCCTTTGGCTGAATCTCTCTCTCTCTCTCTCTTTCTCTCTCTCTCTCTCTCTCCCATCTCTATCTCTCTATCTCCCTCCTGAAACACTGCTCTCTACAATGGTGGTTTTCAGAGTGAATGTCCAGGCCAATGGCAACACTACCCAAACGAGACAGAAAGTTGAACTTAGAGACCTCTCTGTAGACATCCCAAGCTTCTGTACCCAGCGGCTCTTGGGCCTCAGCGCTTTGGCTGATTCTGGTACAGACTCTGAAAACTGCTGGAAGCCTAACTTAGTAGTTTGTAACTGCAGTGGGCACAGACAGGTGACCCAAGCAGAAGGGCTCGGTGGCCTTCATTGAAGAGTGATCCCAGGAGCCCCTTAGGAAAGACTCAGGGCTCCCTCCTCCAAGCAGGTCCAGCGGTCCTTGAGGAGCCATGTGGAGCATGAGAGAGAGAGAGAGAGAAAGAAAGAGAGAGAGAGAGAGAGTAGATTGAACGGAGCTTGTGATTTGGAAATAAAGGATTTGAGGTTTGCAGCCTCACTCTTCAGCAGACTCCGCCCCTCACCCTGCCCCCAGTCTTTCTTCTGTTAGAACAGGGTTACAACAGTGATCTCAGAGCCAAACGGTGCTTAGGGCTTAATGAACAGGGCACGAAGGCCACTTCCAGATCCTGAGCAAATGCCACAATCCCCGCTAAAACTTATGTCAGGCACTGCTCAAAACACATAAGAGGCAGGTTTAGGGAAGAACTCCCATGTACAGATGGGGAAACTGAGTCTCAGGTTCCTCTTCTTGCCGGTAGGGACTCAGCAGTAGTGCTAGAACTCGAGCTAAGAATCTGAGTGCAGCCTTTTCAGCTACAGAACCCTCACTGCCCTTATCCTGCCAGCCTCGGACAGGTGTCATCGGACTTGGTGCTCATCCCATGAAGCGGTGGAAGTCACTCGCTAGTTGCTATGGGGCTTAGAGCCCCAGCAGGTGGCTCTGATAACCGCCGGTTGCTATGGGGCTTAGAGCCTCAGCTCACTTTATCCGGACCACCAAGTCAGAGCCCAGTTTCTTCCCTTTGGAGAAGCCCACCTCCACCAGCCTGGAGCACACTCAGGGTCAGTGTCAGAGTCCTCCCAGGACCCGCGCAGGTGTTAGTTAGCACGCAAGCCGCCCCCGAGCCTGGCACTGCAACCCTCCAAATTGGCTCTCACCCGTGGGCGCGCCTGACCTGGGCACCGGGTCTCTGAGCGACGCGTGGACCCTGAGGATCTCCGAGCGCAGCGGGACGCGGGAGCGAACAATGAAGATGAACTGCACATGCGCAGCACAGCAGCTAGGGACCGGTTCCCGCGACCCTCTTAGCCTCCATCACATTCCAGACTCCGTTCCCACGGCTCCCGCGCCCCTCCCAGAGCTGCAAAGCTCCTGTCTAGCTGGAGAGCTGTGCCTAGACACCTGCAGCACCGTGGCCTTAGCGGCAAACCCAAGGGGAGAACAGTCGTATCCACACCACGCGAGAAAAAAGTAAGGAGGTGAAGTGTTTATAGGAAGCAAAACCACGCATTCCTATCAAAGATCAATATGACCCTCAAGTTTGCTCTGCTTGTGCACAGGACATCTGCACACAAAAACTGGCTATCAAAAGCAATTCCCCAAAACCGTAGACAAAATCAAATAGTCAAGTCAAGGGGGTATACGAGCAAAGGAGCTGGTAAATCAATTTCTTCCCCAGAGATGACCATGGCTAATATTGGGTGATATGTTAAGATTTTTTGTTTGTTTGTTTTTTGAGACAGGGTTTCTTTGTAGCTATGGAAACTTCCCTGGAACTAGCTCTTGTAGACCATACTGGCCTCGAACTCACAGAGATCCGCCTGCCTCTGCCTCCCAAGTGCTGATTTTTTTCTTTTTTAAAATAGGATGGTGGTGGCACACACCTTTAATCCCAGCCAGCACTTGGGAGGCAAAGGCAGTCAGACCTCTGATTTCGTGGACAGTCAAGGCTACACAGAGAAACCCTGTCTCGAGGAAGAAAAAAAAAAAAGATTTAAAAAAAGTTTGTGCATGTGTGAGTGGTTTTGTGTAGGTGAGTGTGGGTGTCTGTTGAGGCCAGAAGCATGGATCCCTGGAACTGGGGTTACAGGCAGTTGTGAGCTACCCTAACTGGGTGCTGGGATAGAACTCTGATCCTTTGCAATCATTAAAAATACTTTTAATCACTGAGCCATCTTTACAGTCCCTGAACAATGCAGTTATTGAAAAAGAACCCTAGGAGTTTAATTTTCGATTTTTAAATTTTTTTTAATTTTGGATTTTTCATTAAGCATATTAACTACTTTCTATGGGCAGGTTTGTGTGAGTACAGATACCCTTTGGGTCCAGCAGAGGGTGTCAGACGCACTGGAGCTGAAGGTACAGGTGGTTGTGGTTGTCTGACATGGGTGCTGGGAACTGAAAGAGCCATCCCTCCAATCCCTGGAAATAACCAAAGACTTACAGGTCAGTATACTTTATGATGCACAAATCCATGACCTTTTGTCTCTTCTGTGAGTGACAATGGACTATAATAAGTTCTATTCACTGTGGCATTCAGCATCTAGATCTAGGTTTACAAGTGCTGGGAAAAACTCTCAGGAAAGTAATCATTGCTTGCTCCTGGGTGCCATTAAAACTGGAGGCTGAGGCTGGGTGTAGTGGCGCACGCCTTTAATCCCTGTGCTCTGGAGGCAGAGGCAAGAGGATCTCTGTGAGTTTGAATCCAGCCTGGTCTACATAGAGAGTTCCAGGACAGCCAAGAGTGACTCTGTCTACACCACCTTCAAACAAACAAAACAACAAAAAACCCTGGAGACTGCCCTGCCAAAGGAAGAGTATATTCTCCAACGGCAGCTCAGTGAGCGGAGCGGTTCTGTTCCCGTTGTGCTGCGCTGTACTGTTTTACTTAACGTATCTAAGTTTCATCTGAGGAGCCAAGTCCCTAAACAGCATTAGGTGTTTTAATTGATAATTTAGAGTGTTCTCAATTAGACATGAAAATCGTCCCTGCTTCCAGCAAGGACAGGCTTAAATGCAAGAGTTGGTAAGAATTCCTAGTGATACAATAAAGGCGAAATGCCCTCGCAGGAGGCTGTGAGGTCCTAAAACATCATCTCAGGGAACTAGGGAGCCGGGGTGGGAGAGGAACAGTGTTGTTGCATGCACCTCACGTGGATGGGACCCAACCTTCTGACCGTGAGTCACCAGGCACTATATAGGAAATATAAAAAGATTATCTCCTTTAATACATGGCCAGGGATCAACAATAGCACCTACCAAAGACATGACTCAAAGCTTTTGCTCTAGAAAAAAAATGTCAAACCTTACTGTGAAAAAAAAAAAGGTTGGAAAATACATTTTGTAAGTATATGAAAGAAATGGTTTACTGGCTCCCTTTAATTATCTCTTACCCATTTGTAAGAAGATCACAGCCCCATAGAAATGATCTATGGCTACAAAAGACTAGTAATAAAAGGGAAATGTAAATGAGGAATAAATACACGGACGCTGGCCATAAACTACAGCTAAAACCGCCCGTGTTTAAATACTTCTTTGCCTTCACAGTAGGCGAAGATTATAAAGAAATATGATATCCAGGGTGGCTGAAATGTGGAGAAATGCTCATTCTCATAAATATCTTCTTGGAATGTGATTTGTGGGACAATTGGAGGCCTCTCCGTCTCAGGGCTAATGTTTTGTGTTGATGCAGCCATTCTGTCTCCAGGGTTATGACTTAAGGGAGCAAAGTCCAAAAATGCATGGACCACCATGGTCCTCAGTGTTTGCTGACAGGAATATGTGAAGGGGAAATTAATTTACAAAAACTATGAGAATCCACCAAGTGGGATATAGGACAATCATTAAACACTACAATGTATAACACGTTAACATATAATACATGGAAGTAGGTAGAGCTTATAATGTACTTTTAAGATTTACTTTTATTATTTTTAATTGTGTGTGTGAGTGTGTGTATTAGTCAAAGTTCTCTAGAGGAATAGAACTGATAGAATGAATGAATATATATTCATGTATATACATACATACATATATATGATTTATTAGTATGCCTTATAGGGTAAGTCCAACACTGTCTATCTAGTCCAACAAGGCTGTCTACCAATGGAAGGTCTAAGATTCCAGGAGCTGCTCAGTTCATGAAGCTGGATGTCTCAGCTGGTCTTCAGTACATGCTGGCATCCTGAAGACGTAGGCTCTCACGCCAGTGAAGGAATGGGCTTGTCAACACAAGCAAGCAGGCAAAAGCATGCTCAGACACTTGGATTTCAGATGATTCCAGATGTAGTCTGGCTGACAATCATGACTAGCCATCACAGGGTGAGTGTGTGTGGGGGGTGTCATATATGCAGGCACATTCAGAGGCCAGAAGAGGAGGCTGGATTCCCTGGTGCTGGAGTCATGGGTTTGTGAGACTTCCAATATGGGTGCTGGGGATTGAACTCAGGCTCTCTGCAAGAACAGTGTGAGTTCTTAACCATTGAGACATCTCTCCGGTCCAATGCATTTTTAAGTAAAATATACTTTATTTTTAAATTGTGTGTGTGTGTGATTGTATCAGTCACTTTTCTCTTGCTGTGATAACACCATGACCAAGACAACTTACGGTAGAAAGAATTTATTTGATTCTTTGGTTCCACCGCCGCCACAGCGGCAGGTGGCAGACACTGCAGTAGGAACAGCTAAGGGCTCACATCTTGAACCACAAGTGGGAAGCAGAGAGCAAACCAGGACTGGGATGAGTCTGAAATCTTAAAGCTCACCTCCAGCGAATACTTCCTCCAGCAAAACCACACCTCTGAAGCCTTCTCAAACAGCGCCATCAACTGGGGACCAAGTGTTCTAATGCTGACTATGAGGGACAATTCTCATTCAGACCACCACAATGTCATATGTATGTGTGTACCTGTATGTGCTTGTTGCCTTCCTCTGCCGCTTTATTTTTGAGACAAGGTCTTTTCACTAGACCTGGAGCTCAGAGATTGCCTAGATTAACTGGCCAGTGAGCTCTAGGGATCAACCTGTCTCCATTCCCCACCCTCTCAATGCTCTTGGTTTTTATGTGTGTGCTGGGGATTTGAACTCAGGTTCTCATGCTTGCTGGGCATGAGCCATTTTCACAGGCCTCCAATAAAATATACATTATATAAGAATATAATGCCAGGCTGAAGAAACGGTGTAACAGTTAAAGGCTTTTTTCTTGCTCTTACAAAGGACTTGATTGATTTCTGGTGTGAAAAGTCCTTTTGTATATGTGTTGTTTTTATTGGTTAGTGAATAAAGCTGTTTTGGCCAGTGCCTTAGCAGGATAGAACAAGGCAGGATTTCCAAGCAGATAGAGGAGAAAAGGCTGAGCCACCACCACAGGAGACAGACACCGGACACTGGACGGAACCTTGCAGGTAGGCCACAACCACGTGATGATACACAGATTAATAAAAATGAGTTAATTTAAGATGTAAGAGCTATCTAGGAATACACTTGAACTATTGGCCATTATATTGCAATTAATATAGTTTCTGTGTGTTTATTTCAGGTCTGGGGGGCCGGGAAACAAACACTCAGCCTCCGTCAACAATCTGCCACCCAATGTGGGAACGAGTTCATGCTTACTGGGACACTCCCCTCCCTGCCATGCTTCTGGTTTGCCAGCCCACACACATTTCTTGCCAGCCCGTGGCCCACCTGCCGCTGCCTAAGACCCTGACTCCCCCCCTCCAGCCCTGTTTTGCACATCACAGCTCGCAACTGAGGGGAAGCTTTGGGTGTCTTTCTTATTCTGGCCACCAAAAAAAAAAAAAAAACAAAAAAAAAAAACAAAACCAAAAAACCCTCTCTCTATGTACGGAATCGCTTTAATTGTCCTTAATAACTGCTCTTAATTTGTTAAACAAGCATATTTGTCAGTATGTAAGTAGGCAACAACCTGTGAAACCAAACCAGGATTGTTTGCAGCCGGCTGCTCACGTCTCTCATCTCTCCTCCATGCATCTGCAACTGTGACACCTGCTGGCCAATAAAGATTATTACACATATTCACTGAAATTTTCTAAAGGAGGTAAGTTAATTGATAAATTTGAAAGTTATATGATCACTGACAATATTACCATTCAGGAATTTAATAACCATTTTGCTTACACTATGGATGGTATTCTACAAGGCTTATGTAATTTTCCTTATATATCCATTTATTTGGTTTTGGAAATTAGCTTTGTTATTCATATTATATCCTTTTTAAAAAAATATTTATTTATTTATTATGTATACAATATTCTGTCTGTGTGAATGTCTGCAGGCCAGAAGAGGGCACCAGACCTCATTACAGATGGTTGTGAGCCACCATGTGGTTGCCGGGAATTAAACTCAGGACCTTTGGAAGAGCAGGCAATGCTCTTAACCACTGAGCTATCTCTCCAGCCCTCATATTATATCCTTAACAAAATGGTTTGATAACAGAGCCAAAATTGAGGCACTTTTAGAAATGATGCAGTCTTTACAGACTAGCAATGAACAGCTAGTTGAAAAAACTAATACCATTAAAAAGGATAACATCAATTTTACAGACAAAATTCAATCCATGTCAAAGGGTGCTATGCTCAAATTCTCAAATATTGTTTATAAATGATTGTTTACACTTAAAAGGGGATATGCTATAGAGATAAATACTTTGCATTGGTATGGATCTTGGTCTATTGATAAAAATTTAAAGTCAATTTTGTTATATGTATATTTCTGCTCTTGATTAAGGTATTATGTTTGTGTAGCTCATTTAAAAATGTAATGTATAATTAAAAATACAGGTTAATAGATAGTCATCTATAATAGTCAAGCTTGTAGTCATGTTAGTTAGGTTGTCTAGATATATAGAGATATATTTCGGTTAGATAGATCATCTTCAAACCTTTCAAAGACCTATGGAATATGGCATTTAAAACGTTTTAAGAACTTAGGACTTTTCATGACAATGAGACACATCTGCTCCTGGCAGCAACATCCTACTTCAAGAGGATGATGGGCATCAAAGAGGCTCCTTGTGGAGTTTGCTAGCCATTTGGGCAAAAACCTGCTCTTGCCTAGACTGTTTGATGTTATGCTGTATGAACTGGACATGCAGGACCCACAGAAAAAAAGACTACTGAACTTGCCTAAAGGTGAGAGGGTCCTTCAGGGTTCCTGTTTCATGAAAGTCTGCTAGATATTCTGCAGGACACAGAAGAAAGTGACTGACAAACTGCCAATATAGGTGGAACTGTCTTTGAAATTTCCTGCTTCATGGGAAAGTCTCCCAGATACTATATGGGCCTGTAGGCTGAATATGGATGCCCCAATGGTACAGAAGAACTCTGGGTGACTGTCCAGGCAGCGAGAGGTCTCTGTCATTCCTAGAGTTTTGGAAGTTGCTTACAATGCACTTCCTGTTTACTTAGATAATATATCCTTCTGGAGTCTTTAGAGGAGTTGAAGAATAGATAGTTATAGTTTTCCTTAGTTATGATAAAAGATAAAGTAGATATAGATATTGTAACTGTAATTCTTGTTTGATATCTGTTTTATTATATGTAATTTACTATGTTAAAGTTAAAACCTTCCTTTTCATTTAGACAGAAAAGGGGAAATGGTGTGGGAAGTCCTTCTGTATATGTGTTGCTTTTATTGGTTAACAAATAAAACCGTTTTGGCTATTGGCTTAGCAGAATAGAGCAAGGTGGGAATTCCAAGCAGACAGAGGAGGAAAGAAAGAAGAGTCAAAGAGAAGCCATGTGGCCACTGCCACAGGAGACAGATGCCAGACATTGGATGGAAACTTGCCAGTAGGCCACAACCACATGGCAATACACAGATTAATAAAAATGGGTTAAGATGTAAGAGCTAGCTAGAAATATGCTTAAGCTATTGGCCAAAAATTATTGCAATTAATATAGTTTCTGTGTGGTTATTTCAGGTCTGGACGGCCAGGAAATGAATGAGTGGTCTCCTCCTACACATTCCCAGCACACACACCAGGCGGTTCCCAACTTCCTCTAACTATAGATCCAGGGATTTGACCTCCTCAGGTGCCTACACAGATGTGCATAGACACACATGATAAGCATATAATTAAAAATAAAAATTAAAACTGGGTGTGATGGCACATGCTTTTAATCTAAAAACTTGGGAGGCAGAGGCAAATGGATCACTTGTGAGTTCAAGGCCAGCCTAATCAGGCTACATAGTGAGATTCTGTCCCAAGAAACACCCTCCCCCCCTTTAAAAAAATAAGAATAAGGGTCTGAAGAGATGACTGTTCCAGTTCCAGGAGATCCAACATCCTCTTCTGGCGTTAGTAGTTACCAGGCATGTGCCCAGCACAGATATGCTTTACGAAAACACCCACACCCATTAAAAAAAATTTAAGTCTTTAGAAATAAAGACTATAAGCCATGATTTGTCTTTTTAATCATCTGCCCTTCCAAAGGGTTTGAAAGGAAATGCGAGTACCAAAAATTAAAAATCTCACCCATAACAACAGAGAACAGATTTTGTTTATAACAGCCTGCAAAAATTCCTGACCTCCATTACTTAGCACTAACCTCCTGGAGGACCCAGGATGGGTGGGTCATGCTCAGGAGTGGGAATTGGCATTCTCTGGGGAAGGCATCACCCTAACATTGCCTCTTTAATTTTCCCAGTGTTAGCATAATGTATTTAGGGCCCGCCACTAAATTAACGGCACAGTGCATTATGGTGCTTGTTTAAGCGTCTTTGTTGTGCATTATAGCATCTAATTTCCACTTCAAAGTAATTGGCCTCCTTTTTTCAGGCCCCTAAAAGCACTATCACTTAATGACTTCGTATGAGGGTGGTGCGGTGATTAAGCAATTTACAATTTTAGTAAAAGTGAATGCTAAAATGATTAACCGAGCCACCAAATAACTCAAAATATCCTAAAACACAATGGGTTCCTTGGCGGCAGTAGTGCCCATGGGTCCAGCCGCTAAATGGGTGCATTTTGGTTTATGTTGAAGTGATGATGCAGCCAAGTGTCATGACACACACTAAGCTCACAATTAGCACTCATTGCCATTTGTATTATGGTTCTGCACAACTTCCAGGAGCTTGGGAAGGCTTGTGCTGACTTGGAGTTTGTGCCTCAGTACCAGACATGCCTTATGCTTTGGTATCATTTCATCCGTACACCTGGAATTCCTGGGCACTGCCTTCCATATTTTCTGTGGTGCCATTTCAGAGTGTGGATACAAATACTTGGAAGTAAAGGAGAATGGGTGCCCACCTTGTGACAGTCCTTATCTCTCTGTAAATGACTGATTGTCTATGGTCAAGGGGACTGTGATAGTATTAATTGTCAACCAGACAAAACCTAGAATCCCCCCCCCCAGGTGGGGTGAAGGGCCTGTAAGGATTTTCCAACTGCGGTGGGGACCCATCCTGGATGTGGGTGGTACTGTTCCCTGGGCTGGGTCCTGGACTGAATGAAAAGGAGAGAAGGTGCTGAGTGGTGACCTGCCCTCACCCCTTGCTTCTCTTCCTCCTGCGGGTGTAATGTGGCCAGTGGCCTGGAGCTCCTGCGCCCTGACTTCACACCATGTTGGGTTACAAAACCACGAGCTGAAACAATACTTTTTCCCTTTAACTTATGGGAAAAGAAATCAAGACAGAGACTGATGGTCAATGTTTTAATTTTATTGGCAAAAGTGCATTTATTTGGTGTGTAGCAGGCATGCGCCACCTAATGATGCTTCAGTTGACGGAGGCCGCAGAGACCACAGTGGGCCCGGCCCATGAGATTGAAGTGGAGTCGGAAACTCTCATTGTGGGTGAATGTGAGATGTCCCCCACAGGCCAGTGTGGCTGAACCCTTGCTTCCCACCCAGTGGCTGTTTGGTAAAGTTCTGGATCTCCTAGGAGGTGGGGCCTTAGTGGAAGTCACTGGGCACAGGCCTTGAAGTTTTACAGCCTCTAACTCCTGTCACCGTGCCTGCTGCCACATCTTCCTTGCCGTGGTGGACTGTGTCTCTCTGGAATCATAAGCCAAAACAAAGCTTTTCTCCCTTAACTGGCTTTCAAAGGATATGTTCTTACAGCCACAAGAAAGTGACTATATCAGGCAGTCCCTTTACTGTGTCTTTCTGTTTAGATACACACGGTTGCTACCCTGCATGGTGTCTCTGTCTGCCATAGCATACTGCACAGGTTTGTAGCCTGGAATATGTAGATTAGGTATGTAGCAGGTCACTCTCTCTGGGCTTTTGGAAGCATGTTTTCTGAAGACAAAAGGCCTCAGGAACCCAGCAATGGTATTCTAGTCCTGAGTTCTTTCTCTCTAATGCATTCTAGGCTGAGAAAATAACTACAGGAACAGTCTTAAGTGAACATCTGAGGGGGACTCAGAGCAACACTGTCCACTGGTCTTCTGGTCTCTGCTTATGTTAAGTTGTGGTTTAGGAACTGTAGTTGGTTGTTTTTTACTCTTTACTCTTTGGGGGCCCGCCACCCAGCTCCCAAATAATCACACAGAGACTTATTCTTACTTACGAATGCCCAGCCTTAGCTTGGATTGTTTCTAGCCAGGCTTTTCTTAATTATCCTGTTTACATTTTACCACTGGGATTTTACCTTTCTCTATTTCTGTATATCTTTTCTTCCCTTCTTATTCTATGTCTGGCTGTGTGGCTGGGTGGCCCCTGGCATCATCCTCTCCTCCTTTCCTTGCTCCTTTCTCCTTCTATTTATTCTCTCTGTCTGCCAGTCCTGCCTATCCTTTCTCTGCCTTGCTATTGGCTGTTCAGCTCTTTATTAGACCAATCAGGTGTTTTAGGCAGGCAAAGTAACACAGCTTCACACAGTTAAAACAAAACAATGAAAGCAACATAAAAGAATGCAACACATCTTGGCACCATTAAACAAATATTCCACAGCATAAATGAAAGTAGCACATCTTAAGTATTCCACAAGGAACACCACAGATGGTGTCACTTCTATGACACCACACAGTTTGCAGGCACAAGTTCATCTGCTTTTGAGGTCAGCCTGACTCTGTCATTTGATGCTCACTTTCTTTTCCTGTCTGTTCAGCCTGTAGATTGCAAGCCAAGGCATTAGACGTGGGCTCAGCCATGTCACAGCTTCTCCACAGTTGCCTGTCAAACCTCTGTTTACATGAGTGTGTGCATGTATGTATAGATACATATATAATTTTAGGTTGCAGACCACTGTATAAGTTCTAGAGAAAAGGCTATAAATCTTAGCAGCTTCTGGTTTTGGACCCTAGAGTTCAATCACCGAGGAGGAGACACCCCCAGAGACCATCTTTTATATTATAGCTGATGTAAAAGTATGAGGATTTTATTAATTTTGTTATGACAGGGTCTTCCAGCATTCAGGAGGCTAGGAAGACTCCGAATTAGTTGGTAAGGCTACTTTTAAAGGAAAAATCCACAGAAGGAAGGGGTGTTTGGGATTGTTTTTTAACTATTATGATTGGCTCATTTAAAAGGGCTATTACCGATAATTGGCTGGAGAGTGGTTGCCAGATCAGATGAGGTAAGGGGGAAACATCTGAGGGTCATTTTGCCCCTTTTCCAGGGCCTGAGTCAAAACATCAGTAACTGAGTCAACACCTAAGGGTTATCTTGCCCCTATTCAGGGAGATAGAAAGTTTCCAACATCTCAGTATGCGCATGTGTAGCTGTTAGGTCTTTGGTTCCCAGGGGAGGAGGGGAAGTACTGAGAGGGTTCAGAAATGGCTTCAGAATTGTCTTAAAGTTTTACATTTTTTTATTTGGTTAAATATCTTAATTTTGAGATTTTAGTAAATTTGGGGGACTAATTGGATCAGTACATAGAATTTAGCAGTATCGTCAGAGAGAAGTAGAAACACAAGGGGTTAAACCAGTGTTGCAGGCCCATCATAGATCAATAAAGGGTGCCCGGTACCAGTTTCCTGTCGTCCTGGGACCTGGGAGAGTTAGGTTACACAGTGTTGATATTGAGGGGCTGGAGTCCCTAAATATTAATTTTTTAAGGCATAACTATAAAGAGACTCTTTGAAGCTGTTTTTGGCACATGTGTAAGGACTTTGCTCCCTTTTATCTTGTTAAGTCTTAGAATAAGGCCATTGTTTTTGAGTTAGGCCATTTTTATCAGTCTGTACCAGGTGGCCGGCTGGGCTAAGTGGCCTTGTGCTCAGAATCTCCCGGGTGGGAGAGGGGAAGGCCATTATCTCTTTGGGAAAACATTTTATTAGGAAATTTTTTTTGTCCCTTTGAGAATAAGGGGTGAGGGTTTTTTATTTTTTTTATTTTTTAATTTTGGTCCTAAGGATCAGCTCAATTATGAGCTGGCTTTGCTAATTTTGTCTTTTATAATTATAAAGTTGTTTTATGTTTTTTTTTTTTTTACTTAGTATTTTAACCAGGGATTATTGGACGATGTATTTTTTTAAACTGTTTTTAGCTGACTTTGGGGCGTCATTGTCAAGAGTTAACAAAGGTGAAATGCTAGTCAAAAAGAGAAAATTTTAGGAACATTTGGTTTGTGGACTTTGTTGAAGAGTCAGGGAGTATTTACATTAGTTAGACTGATCCACATCAGTTTTTAGTAAGTCCATGGTCCATAATCATTTGTAGTCAGCAATTGATGCTTGTTTGTGTCTGCCAACCAAGGGGAAACCTGTTGAGACAAATTTAAACTAGGAACAGAAGTTAATATATTTAAAAATTTTAGGCCTTCATTAAAATTTATATTATAGAAATAGTAAATAACAGATATCTATAAAATAGTAAAAATAGACTTATACCTTTGAGTCCCAGCAAAAACATAGAAAATCCTGAGCTTGTAACTTAAACAGTGTGTAGTCATTGTTTTATTGTTTATTAGAATTATCTTATTTTTTAGACCTTTAATGTTTATGAACTTTTATATTTTTATATATAATGAATTAACAAGCTGGCTGTAGCTTTGTGTAAGGATCTGAATATCCTTTTTGCTCTTAAACTGATATTATAGCTGGCCTAGTCATTAATACAACCAGAGATCTTAGAAGGATAAATAAATTATACTGAAGTACGGACAAAACAGAAAGGTGACAGAGACCAGCCCATATACAGTCATACTCAGGTCTTCATAGCATTGGAGGCAGAAGTATCAGAACAGCAGGCTTTACCAGACCCATAAGGTGATTGGGATTTTAGACTCTCCTGGTATGGTACGAGTGAAGGAGACTAAGTCCCTTTTGCTGGTCCCCCTCCGGGAGGCATTGCTACTAGTTTTATATCTCCTGGCAACATAATAAAATATTTAACCCCCTCCCCCATTGTCAAGTTCTTGAGCTGAGAAAACGAAGACTTTCCTAAATATCAAAACGTTCTCCACAGCAGGATGCTACAGAGGACAGATGGATTTATAAATGCAAAGCAATAGGGCAGAACTGAACGCTGTCAGCTCCATCAATAACGAACAATTTCTAAAACCTGCCTCCTGCTTTCAGAGAATGAATTTACTCTCCACTTCACTGGCAGAATAGGAGCAATTATAACGGGAGTCCACAAGTTTCCATTCTGTCCACCCACTCATTGCCAGTGTGCATCATGGAGAGGAACAGGCAGGGCAACGCCATTTCTATCACTAAAAGACTCCTCTCCCCTGTGCACCTGACTCCAACTCGACTCACTGCCCCAAACGGGACTTCCTTTCATCCTTGTGCTTAGTTTTGTGTCAACTTGACATAGACTAGGGTCACCTGGGAGGAGGAAACTTTGATTAGAGGGTACCTCCACCAGATTGACCTGTGGATCATTTTCTTGATTGTCGCGGAGGGGCCCAGCCCACTAGGAGTGGTGCCAACCCTGGGCAGGTGGTCTTCGGTGGTATAAAAAAAGTAGGTGGAGCAAGCCAGTAAACACTGCTACTCCATGGCCTCTGCTTCAGCTCCTGCCTCTAGGTCCTGTCCTGATTTCCCATGGGTATGGACTACAAGCTCTAAGAAAATTGCATTTACTTGTGTACATGGGGGGTATTGGTAGATACGGATGCAATGTGCCAGGTGTGTATGGGGGCGCAGCAAGAGGACGGCTTGCAGGAGTTGGTTCTCTGCCTCCACCATGTGGGTCCTGGGATCAAATGCAGGTTGTCTGGCTTGGCAGCAAGTGATCTTACCCCATATAACCACGTTGTTCACGAAAGCTGAAACTTGGAATATTCTCAGATTCTCTGTAGATTCAGTAAACAAATGCTAAGTAAATAAATGACCAGCCTTGCTGCAGAGACTCCCTGCAACCCGTGCAAAGAGCTCCAAGGCTGCAGCTTTTACCACCCGTGCTGGGGTGGACTTTGGTGATACAGTTGTCTTTGAGCCATCCCGGTTCCTGTAAGCAACGCCCCCATACTCCTGTTAGTAACCCCAACAGACTCACTGGTTTACCAAGTTGGGTTCTGGTGTAATCATTACTTTGGTCTGGAATAAGTTTCCTTTTTAGGGTGAGTAGGTATGTTGCATCTCCCCAGTAAAAGTCTCACACAACAAACATCTATTGTTATTTTAATTTGGTAAACATGGGGGTAAATATTAGGGTACCAAAAGATACCTCACAGCCTCTAATACCTCGAATGTGACTTATGAAAATAAGGCCGTTAGAGATGTCAGTCATTAAGATGAGGTCATGCTTGAGTAAGATGGAGCCCGGATAAGACGTGTCCTGTTAAAAGGGACATGTGCACAGACACACGCAGTGACAACAGGCTGGCACAAGCTGCAGGCAGATGACGCGGCAGAACCCCAGGCAGCCTCCAACAGTCACTAGAGGGCAGGCCAGCAGCGCTGGGCCTGACTTGCTGCCCTGGGTCCCATGAGATGAGATCCGTTCTTCTGGTCAGGGTGGTAGTTTCTTTCAGCAGCTGTAGGGAGCTCGCAGACCCTACATGGCACTGTTCCCTTTGGCTGCTTTTAAAAATGTTTTTCCATTTAGTTTTAATTTTTGTGTCTTAATTTTTTTAACAACTTTAAAAACTATTGTTATTCTGTGTGTGCATGGGTGCACCACAGTTCACATACAGTCAGAGGACAAACTTGTGGAGCTGGGTCTCTCTGTCCCCCTCTACAAGTGACCTGGGTTGCTGGCTTTCAGAACAGGCACCATTACCAGCTGAGTTTTCTCACCGGACCTTAGAGTTTTACTTTGATGTGTCTTGTTATTTTCTGTGTTTGGGGTTCACTGTTCCTCCATTTGAGGACTTACTTTCTTTTCCCATCAGACTTGAAAAATACATTCCCCCAGCATACAGCATTCCCGTCTATACACTAAGTCACACTAATAAAGGCCAACAATTCAGTCATCACAGAATCGTGATTAGCTGCATAACCCAAGGGTAAGCAGAAGGCACAACTAGACAGCTAGGGCACAGATTTCCAGAGAGCAAAAATACCTACACAACACAGCCTACAAACTTCCTCTATAAGGAGCTGTGAGAGCTCTAAGTAGGAATAAGGGCTACATTCTGACAAAGCTGACAAAAATGTGCGAGAATTCTATCAGTGAGTTTTAAAAACATTTTAACTTTTCATTAGTTATTTTGTGTGTGCGTGCATGCCATATCACACTTGTGGAAGCCAGGGTAACTTGCAAGAAAAGCAGTTCTCTCCTATCATGTGGGGCCCAAAGACTGAACTCAGGTTGTCAGGCCTGCCAGCAAGCAGCTCTGCTTCCTAGTCCTCGTCAGGCCTCTACCAGTAATTTTAAAAACAGATGATAAAATTCCATTTGCAGCAGCAACCAAATCTTTTAAGTAATTATTAAAAATTTCAGGAAACGATTACTACTGATACACATATATTCATGTCTGGTATATATTATGTACATGGAATACATGTGCATTCACAAGTATGTTTTTACCTTACTGCAGGATATAAAATACAGACTGAATAGACAGACCACTTTTGTTCACATTGGGATTTCTGATGGGTCTCAAAGGGCAGCTTTCCCCACCCAAGAGCCCAACATCACAACCAGAAGCAGCAGACAGGTCAGAGAGAGACTCTTATCCCCAAGAGTTGGATGATACAACTTAGTCTGTCCACGGAAGGGGCTGATTAGGCAAATGACAGCATTATGCGGCTTTGCCAGCTTGGTCACAGCCAAGGCCCAGGACAAGAAACCCAGGGGCTCTCCTTTGTTTTGTTAATGAAACAAACTCACTTCATTGCCCTAGGAAATAACAACCCATGAGAGAGCAGGGCTGGCTCCACAGATGGCTGGCCAGCAGGACTTGACATTAACCCCATGTGAACAGATTCTGGCCAGATGCAAACATCCACACGATGTGATTCTATTTGGCACCACAGAGACCTTTGCTCAGAAGCTGACGGGTAAACTCTAAATAATACCCTTATGGACGTGTTCATTAGAAAATCCAGATTTTTTCTTTTGAAAACACTGACATAATAATCAAACCACTAAGGGGGCAGAGGTATTTAAAAATACTAGAAGCAGAGACAGTGTTTTAAGTCAAACACTTCCCAAATCCTCTTCACTATTCAAGCTTATTACGTCTTTGCTGTTCTTGTTATGGCACCTGCGCCCGCTGTCTACCTGAAGGCTCCTGGCGGCACTTACACACCAGCTCTCGGCTTCAGCAGAGGCTCACTCCCGGGAGGGAGCCACTGCAGGTGGGCGAGGCTATGGGTAGCCCGCCTCCTCACTTTTGCAGATAAAGGGACTAGGGTCTGTTACTAGACAACAGCAGGGACAGAGGACAAGCAGGCTGTCCTGTCTGAGCTGTGAATACGGTAAACTGATACACAGAAACCATTCAGTTATCACAGGGACAACTGGTAGAGATCTGGACTCAAGACTGGACACTCACATCTGGCAACACACGCTATGTAAACTGACTGTGGAGGGAAGTCAAGTAGAGATTCGTGTTTGTCTCAGGATTTAGAAGGGAGGCAGGCACACCTGGTGTAGTGTCTGAAATGCTGAATGTTTTCACTGTAGCACTGAAAGTCTGACGCTCATAAAATAAACTGCATGCTGCCTGTGTGAGCTCGCCAGTGTAGGGCTGACGTCAGCAGAAAACCTCCTGATAACCCTATGCTGACGAGGCCTCACTCCTTGATGCATAATCCGGGATTTGAGCATTATGTAAATTATCTGTTGCCTTGTTGGAATTCACTTCTTGTGAGTTTTCTGATGTAAGAGGAAGTTTGATTTATGGCGAAATGTTTTCTTACATGTGTTACATTCATAGGGCTTCTCCCCTGTGTGTATTTTCTGATGTTCAGTCAGAGTCCAGAGCCGACGGTAGCTTTTCCCACATTCATTACACGAATACGGTTTCTCTCCAGTGTGAATCCTCTTATGCACTGTGAACGCCGACTTATGGCGAAAAGACTTCCCACATTCTTTGCACTTATGCGGTTTTTCCCCAGTGTGAGTTCGCTGATGCTCGGTAAAGGAGACTTTCTGGCAGAAGGTTTTCCCACACTCTTTACACTCATAGGGCCTCTCTCCTGTGTGTGTCTTCTGATGGTGCCGGAGAGCTGACTTCCGGCAGTAGGTCCTCCCACACTCGGGACATTCATACGGTCTCTCCCATATGGTTCTCTTATGAGCAAAGCGGCGTGAGCTTTTGTGGACTGTGCGCTTGTGCTCGCGACACTCGTGGTGGCTCTCCTTTGTGTCCGCCCTCTTCTGCTCGCTGCAGTTTGACTTTGCAACGGGCGGTCGGCCCCACTTACTAAGCGCGCTGTGCTTCTCTCCGGTGTGAGTTCTCTGGTGAATCGTGAGTGTTGTCTTAAGGTAGAAAAGCTTCCCGCACTCATTACACTCGAAAGTCTTCTTTCCTCTGTGGATCACCTGATGCGCGACGAGGGCGGACTTCGTGCACAAAAACTTGCCACACTGGCGGCATTTATAGGGCTTTTCCCCGGTGTGGCTTCTCAGATGCACATTGAGGGCCGACTGGCAGAAGAAGGTCTTGTCACACTCCGTGCACTCGTATGGTTTCTCCCCTGTGTGGATTCTCTGGTGCGCCGTCAGGGCTGACAGACAGAAGAAGGTTTTCCCACACTCCTTACACTCGTTGGGCCTCTCTCCTCGGTGGGTTCTTTGGTGCACGATGAGGTAGGACTTCTTTCCGAAGGCGTTCCCACACTCCTTGCATTTGTAAGGCTTCTCCCCCGTGTGTGATCGGAAATGCTCAGCCAGGGCTGACTTCCGAAAGAAGGTCTTCCCGCACTCGTTACACTCATAGGACTTCTCCCCACCATGGATCCTCTGGTGCACGATGAGGGCAGATTTGTCGATGAAGGCTTTCCCACACTCTTTGCACTTGTAGGGTCTCTCCCCGGTGTGAATCCGCTGGTGTCGCGTGAGGCTTGCCTTTATACGGAACGTCTTCCTACAGTAACTGCAAGCATAGGGTCGCTCTCCCGTGTGGATCCTCTGGTGCACGATGAGGGTGGACCTTTTCGAGAAGGTTTTCCTGCACTCGGCACACTCGTTCCGCTTCCTCTCCACACACTCCTCTGTTCCTGCGGAGGGGGCCGACTGCTGGAGGGCGGGCTTCCCGCCCTCGTCGTGTTCGGACTGAACATTCTGGTCTTTGGTAAGATCTTCACCTGGATCCCTAACATCCCTAACCTCATCACGTTTGTTCCATTCTGTCCTAGAATGGCCTCTGTCAGCCTTTGTGTGGAGCGGAGGCTTCTCGTACCCATTGGGATCAGCAAGTACCTTTGCATTTGCTTTGCTTTGCTTTGCAACAGTTTTTTCTGAATTAGTTTTCAGGTCATTTCCACCTGGATCATATTTATGAAGCATTTTTTCTGAAAAAACAGTATTCACGTCTGGAGTAACTGTTTTCTCAAACAGAGCAGCTTTTCCTGGCATTGTTTTGTTACTGCAGGCTAAAAATGGCTTCAAATGCTTGTCTTGTATTCCCTTGTCCTTCTCTAAGGCATCATCATCTTCTGGAAGGAAGGAATGGAATTAACATTAATATATGAGTTCTGTGTACCTTTGAAATGACAATCTGTAGAAAGGCCTTATGGGGGTCAAGTCTTCAGGGCTGGTTTTCCAGTGTTAAAGAGATTCAAGAGTAAATATCTCCTACTTCATACATTTATAGAGAAAAAAAATGAACAATAACACAAAGGATGGGGGGGGAGGAAAAACAAATTCACCTCTACCAGCTTACTTAACTGTGTCAAAGAAAGAAGAAACTGGCAAAGAATATAAGAGCTTTGGACAGTGACAGAAACATTCCAACATGGGACAGTCCCCAACATCTCCTGGAAGTGTGGCTGACAGGTGCCACGGACAAGACGTGGTGGGAACGGAAGAGAAAAGTCTCCAGGCAGAAACCAGGCAAAGCAGACCTCAGAAAGCCAGTGTTCACCAGGAAGAAGAGGCAAACTCGAGAACTCTGGAGTTTGTACAAATGCAACAGAGAATAGAAAACAAGAGTCGGAGATGATGCCGGGCGGTGGTGGTGCACGCCTTTAATCCCAGCACTCAGGAGACAGAGGCAGGTGGATCTCTGTGCGTTCAAGGCCAGCCTGGTCTACAAGAGATAGTTCCCGGACAGGTAGGCTTGTTAGACAGGGTAACCCAGTCTCAAAAAACCAGAAAGAAAAGGAAGAAAGAAAGAAAGAAAGAGTGGAGCTGAGTGGGGATGAACCGCAAGAACACAGCAAGCGCTGTGGCGTGCACGGTGGGGGAAGAATAAAGAAATCAGTGTGTGGTGGAGGAGCTTGGGTTCTGTGGGCAGAGTACTTAAGTCAAACATTTCTATAGAATAGAGTTATTTGGGGAGAACATTTTAATATATACAGTATGGGAGCTAGTTTCCTCAGTCACTTATAGAGCTCTATGCCCTAGAAGATTCAAGAAAAAAAAGATCATATAGGTGCCAGCTGTGATCACTAACCAGCCAGGGACTTGAATTCTTTGGGTTTTTTTTTAAAATATTTATTTATTTATTTATTATGTATACAACATTCCTTCCATGTATGCTTGCATGCCAGAAGAGGGCACCAGATCTCATTATAGATGGCTGTGAGCCACCATGTGGTTGCTGGGAATTGAACTCAGGACCTCTGGAAGAGCAGTCAGTGCTCTTAACCTCTGAGCCATCTCTCCAGCCCCGAATTCTTTGGTTTTTACCTGCTCGGTCTTCACACTTCCCTGCATGGCTCTGACTTGGTGATTCTTCCACTATCCAAGGCTCTTTGCACTGCTCCAGTTTTAAGATCACATCTGGTTTGCTAACACGAAACCCTGTTAATGAGAAATAATGGGAACTTTGAGCAAGCTCTGTGGACTTCAAGGACTAAAGGCTGGGGAACTGAGCAACTGAGATGCCCAACAACAATTCAATGGGGCTGATACAAATGAATGAAGGGCAGGTACACGCATGTGCATGCGGGCATGCGTGCACGCAACTGTCATCATCTTTCTCCCTTGTTACTCAAGGAGAGAGAACTCCTTCCGATATTCGCATGTTGTAGTGACACAGAAGAAAGGCCAGCTCTGGGTGCCATGAGGAGACTGCGCTCACCCGCTGAGATGAAGTTCCTGTAGTTCTCCAGCATCACGTCCCTGTACAGGAGGCGCTGTGTGGGGCTCAGGTACCGCCACTCCTCGTGGGTGAAGTCCACAGTCAAATCCTTGAAGGAAATTGATCTCTGAAAGGACATGTTTCATTTGAGATAATCAGAACTGAGCAACAGCAAATCTGTGGGATTATCAAACATAAGGAGGGAGCTACCATGGCCAACGTTAGGCTATAGAGAGATGCTTCATGGGGGACGAAAGAGCAAAAGCCGCTCACTGTTTATGAATAAGCGTTTTAAATGTGCAGAGCCTGGTCTACAAGAGCTAGTTCCAGGACAGGCTCCAAAAGCTACAGAGAAACCCTGTCTCGAAAAACCAAAAAAAAAAAAAAAGACATGTTTTCTCTGTGTAGCCCTGATTGTCCTGAACCTCTGTGTAGCCCAGGCTGGCCTCAAACTTAGAGATCCACCTGCCTCCTAAGTGCTGGGATTAAAGTCATACACCATCCTGCCCTGAAATAAGTTCTGTTTATTGCGGTTCACTCTTCTGATACTGATCTGATTCCCTTATTTTCCCTGAGGCTGAATTTTATATATTTCTACCATTTCACCTGAGTGTATATATTGCAAACCAATGACAACCCACTGCCCAAGGTGGGAAGTGAAGCCCTCAGTGACTTACCTGGGAACTGTCCATTTTCAGGTGCTCTCACGAAAGGGCCAGGAATGATGATCGAAGGGCTGGGTGAGGAAGAATGGGGTCAGTCACAGACACACCGTGGAAGGAAAGGACCCTGTGGCCAGTATCACACATGAAGCAACTGCTTGTGGGAACGCCCACGAGCCGCTCTGAATGGATCAGTCAGAGCTCTCCTCACTGTGTGGATGGAAACAAAGGGGTTAAGCTGAATTACTGTCTTACTTATGCCGCCTTAAAAAACAAACACACAACACTTAGGAGTTCATATTAGATCAGATCAACAAACTTTAGTATGTATAAAGCCTGGAAGAGCAGTACAGCAAAAAAAAGCGACTCTAAGATTAAGACATTAATTAATTAATTTCTAGCCTCACTTACCTGTTTTCTGCCTAATGCGTTCTGAGATGAGATCAGAAAACCCAGACAGAAGGACTGAGGGTTTTAAGATGATTACCATTCGGCTCCCCTCCCCCAACCTTAACTGCAGTTTCATGAGAGGCCTCTGCTTAAATGTGCTCGAGGACAAAGGGCTGACCTGGGAATTAACAGGCCCGAATTAAATTCTGGGCTCTGTTACCAGCAAACTACCTAAATGGTTAAAATAGCTGCTTTGCTCATTTGAAAAGAAAGTAATTTTAAATATCTCAAAAACCTTCTCTGTAGGTACACTATGTCATTCTATATGAAGTCGAAAACCCCAGGGTGGTGATGGACGTGGTTTGAGCAACTCAGGCGAAACAGAATGGAGACTCTAAGAAACGCCATGCGTTTGTTCTAAGTGATGGAAAGAGAGACCTTTCCCTCATCCGTGGCTGGCATCCTTTCCCTCCAAACGACAAGCCCTCAATGAAGCGTCATTCAGCCCAATCTGGACCTGCTCATTCCCTCAATCGCAGCTCAACCCGTAAGCAGCCCAGAAGGTTTCCTGGTCCAAGGGCATCCGCAGGACTTACTGAGATCCGATTTTTGCATGCATTCACCTCTCCTTCCCAGGATGCCCGCCCCGAGGCCTGCAGCCCCGTGACGCCCGGCAGCCTCGTCCGGCTGCTGGACAACCGCGAGCCTTCGCGGGCCCCGGGCGGGCTCCGGTCCCTCCGATCCTGCCCCGAGCTCGCTACTCGGTCTTCCTCTGGCTCCGGGGAAATCTTCTTTTATAGTTCCCAGAAGGCCCCGAGGAACCGCTGCGCTTAGGAGCAGCGGGAGCCTCGCCTAAAAGCGCTCGGAGAACCGGAAGCGCATCCATCAAGGCTCGGAGACGGCGCGTGCGCAACTCCTCGGTGCGGCCGTTCCCACGGTTCTCAGAGGGGTGCTGCAGTCTGTCCCGGACTACATTTCCCACAAAGTGCTGCGGTCTCCGCAGCCGATTTCCTCTGGCGCTTGATTTTAATCAATGGGCTGTGAGCCTTGAGTACAAAAGGAGTGTGAGAAAGAAAGATTACAAACCTGGAAAGAAATCCCAACAGTGTATTAAGGAAACAATAATGACTAAAGGGTTCTCTCAGAATGAAAAAATAATGGCGAGCTTCCCAAAATTACAGAAAACACCTAACAATTAAAAATGAATCAGACCGTCTCTAAATATCTTAAAAGAAAATAATAGCCATACTGTTTACTCCCGGCTGTGTGAGTTTATTGACAGGTGGATACTCTTCTGCCAATCTTACATAAGGGGAAATAGCAATAATTAACGGCAAAATACTTTAACAGTATACTTTCCAGTTATTTTATTTTGTATGTATGGATATATTGCCTGCATGTATGCCTCTCCATCACTTGTGTGTCATGACTGGCGTCTGAGGATGTCAGCAGAGGGTATCATGTGGTTGCTGGGAACTTTGGTCTTCTGGAAGAGCAGCCAGTACTCTTAACCACTGAGCCATATCTCCAGTCCCTTAACAACATAGTTTAACAGCACCAATTATATATAATGCAAGAAATATAGAAACTAACCTTTCATCCATGGGGACAAATTGTATATATGTATATATATTAAAAGAGTGAGGCTACATAATATGTTTTATTCACTGGAAGGCCTGGAGGTTTCTGACACAGTTACCTGTTATCATTAATAGCAAAAGAAACAGCAAGGTGCGGAGGCTGAGAGATGGCTCTCAGTGAGCTAGGCTTCCAGGGATTCGATGGTTATATATTGATACCCACATTGAACGTGGCTGTGTTGTGGTTTTAAACAAAGGAGGCATCAAAAGGGACACCGCAGATTTAAAAAAAAAAAAACCAACCTGTGATGTCCTGGTAGTCAGGTTTGTCTGCTATGTTCCTAGAATCTGTGCAAGACTTTAGTTTGTTATGCCCAGTCCATGGGCACCCCAAAAGACCACCAGGGAGAGACCGACTCACTGAGATGCAAAAGCAAGGTTTACTGGGTGCATGTTACAAGCCGGCTGGGACCTCATCAGCACAGCAGTGAGAGGAGGTACCCCACCCTTCTAGAGAGCACTATTTAAAGGCAAAAACCAGAAAAGTTACATTAGCAGGGTGTGGGGTGACAGGTTCAATCCTTATTGGCTGACATTTGCCTAGGGGTGTCCTGGTGAAAAGCAACAGGTGGTCCTATCTATAACAGTTGGAACATTAGGAATTTCCTTTGGATGGTCTGTTCCTGGGTGGTGCCTGGTTAGTCTCAGTTTGTGGTCTTTCTCTGAACCAGGGATTGCCTTAGGGTAAACTACTGAGACTCAGGTCTCTGTTGAGCTTGTCATGGCTGGGGCCTACAAGTTACCTAGTTACCAGAGATCAAAAGAAGCAGAGAGGCAATGCGGAGAACAGACGAATCTTTCTCAGCAACCCAGCCATGCCTCACCTTCCAGGCATCCTTGTCCCAACTTCAGACTCAAGGAGTGAGCCTTCTTAAACACTGTATGCAGTCAAGTTCCTGGGTGCCTCAGCTGCATAAAGAATCTCATGAAGCAGAGCCACACAGTCAATCAATACCAGTAAACGTATAGCATAAATGAAATAACCAATTTCATCATTTTAAACCACCAAGTTTTGGGGGATAGTTTGTTATGGCGCAGTAACCCATGGTGGGCTTTCGAGACAGTTCAGTGGAGAAAGGCAGTGGCCACGGAGCCTGATGACTGAGATCCAGGCCGCATGGTGGAAGGAGAGAACCGGCTCCTGCAAGCTGTCCTCCAGGATCCATGTTTGCTGTGGTGTTCTCACAGTGGCATGTGGACACATACATGTGACAAGTAAATACAGAGATTTAAAAAACCTGAAATGTCTTTAGGGGAAGATAGGTTTTGAAAGCAAATGTATGGGAGAGATACTGTTGGTGTCTATAGGTAATAAGTGTGAAAATGTGCTCAATTTATTAATTGTGCTTTTAGAAGCCATTTAAAATTAGTATATTAATTATTTTTAAAAGGTGGAGTAAAGTATGAACAAGAAAATTAGTTTGAAGATTTGGAAATGGATTAGAAATTGGCTATATGGGGCTGGAGAGATGGCTCAGCAGTTAAGAGCACTGCCTGCTCTTCCAAAGGTCTCGAGTTCAATTCCCAGCAACCACATGGTGGCTCACAACCATCTGTAATGAGGTCTGGTGCCCTCTTCTGGCCTGCAGGCATACACGCTGACAGAATATTGTATACATAATAAATAAATATTTAAAAAAAGAAATTGGCTATATGTATTATGTGGATATATATACATATATGTGTACATATATGAAATAACGGTCAATCACGCTATAGATCAAAGAAATGAAAAAATATTTTTAGAATTGAATATATTTTTGGCAGACTACCTTGATAAGGATAAAAATAAATCAATTTGATAATGGAATTGGAAAAATTCCTCTCCCATTTTTAGAACACATTCTGTACCCAAATTGGAGGATTTTATTCTAACAATTCAGGAGAATCTTAAAGAAATAATTAAACTTCTGTATAAAGGTATGTAGCAACATTACCAAAATGTTTTGTTTTGATTTTGAGGCAGAGTTTCACTATATAGCCTGGGCTCACCTTGAATTTAGGGTCATCTGCCTCCACCTCCCAAAGATTAGGAATTGAACAGTGATGGGGTGATGCAGTTTCCCACAGTGACCACTAGATGGCAGAAGACTCCCCAGCCAGCTTTCCTCGGAGGCTCCCCATTAGCTAGGAAAGCCTCTGTGTGAAATGGCAGTAGCTGAGGGGGTTTAGTCAAGAAGGCCTGGTGACAGCAAGCGCTGAGGAAGGCTCTAACACTTTCTGATACTTCAGACAATGTACCCAGCTGCCGTTAATGTAGGTCAAGAAATTTGTGGGGACTCTTTTTTTTCCTAGCCTCATGAAACTGGTACCGTGTCCTGATAACACTTTTCCACTGGGGACTATCCCAACCTTTACTAAAGAATTCCGCATACGCTCACAGGCTATGCACAGCACCGAGGACCCACTGATGTCTACTATATGAGAAGAACCCACTAGACAGAGATTTTCCCAACTTGTAAAACTGTCAAGATCATCCACAAAATGATGGCCCATCTTTTTCCTAGCCAAGGTGTAGGTGTGTGGTCTAAAACAAGCTTGCCATGAATCTGAACTTGAACCCTGAGCAGAACAAGAGACTGACTTGTTGTGGCACGGATGCCATAAAGAGTGCCCACTGATGCCTGCTACGTGGGTCTCCAGGGCTCTGCTGGTTCCTCACACCTACAGCTTGATTTTTGAGTCACTCAGAAATACGTTCTGTTGCTGACAAACAAGGAGCCCCAGTGAGTCAGTCTACACTTCAGACTAAGACGGGAGCTAGATCTCTGAGAGGGTCTGTGTTAGGGTGGAGGCAAGTCTCGTCCATTATAGGCTTTCTTATTCATCCCAGCAACATTTGGGAGACCTGTTCTGTGCCCAGAGATGCTCTATTACAGCTATTCATTTATTATAACATTTTAATTTACTCTTTGGGAATTTCATGAATATATAGAATATATGACAAACCAAATTAGTGCTGCCAGTAAGTGCATGGTGTGGGGGCCATCCACTGAAGTATGGGCAACCCCCCCAGGAGCCACACCCCTAAATATAAAGGAGTCCCCACCTCAGTAGCCATTGGCTGCTAATAGCTCCTCAGTCAGGAGTGAGGCCTTGTGTGCCCCTCTCCAGTCCATTCCAGAATATTGAAAGGCTTATTTAGTATAAGCAACCACAGCAGCTGTAAGTTCAGAAGTGCAATAATTTACTTATCGTGTGTGTGTGTGTCTGTTTATCTAGTCTGAACTTATTCTTCTTTTTGTTTTTAATACACCTGGATGTACTTAATTCAGAGAAATTATATTAAATGTAATAATCTGATTTTATACCTGAAAAGAAAATATCTAAACTTTCCCCTTTTCTTCCTTCCCTCTTTCCCTTCTTTTCTTTTCTTTTCCATGTGTGTGCACAGTTGTGTGTGTATGTGTGTGCATATGCATGTGCGTGCATATGCATAATCCTATGTACACCTCTGGGAACATGCAGGGCACAGCACGCATGTGTAGGTCAGAGGACAGCCTTGGGCATTGGCCTTCCCCTTCCCGGTGACTGAGGCTGGGTCTCCCCTTTTTCTGCTGCTGTGGACTAGCTGTAATTCTAGCGCTTGGTGGGTGGAAGCAGGAAGATCAAGAAGTTCAAGGTTGGGCTGGAGAGATGGCTCAGAGGTTAAGAACATTGACTGCGCTTCCAGAGGTCCTGAGTTCAATTCCCAGCAACCACATGGTGGCTCACAACCATCTATAATGAGATCTGGTGCCTCTTCTGTACTGCAGGCAAAAATGCAGACAGAACACTATATACATGATAAATAAATAAATATTTTAGAAAAAAGAAGTTCAAGGTTATCCTTGCCTACATAGTGAGTTTGAGGGTAGCCTGGGCTACATGAAACCCTATCTCAAAATAAAATAAACAATGAAAAAGGAAAGAAAGGATGCCATTTTAGTTACTTTTCTATTGCTGTGATAAAATGCCTTGACCAAGGCAATTTACAGAAGAAAAAGTTCATCTGGGACTTAAAGTTCCAGAGGGTTAGGGTCCATGACCATCATGATGGGAAACATGGCAGCAGGCATGGAGACATGGTGCTGGAGCAGGAGCTGAGAACTCACCTCTTGATCTGCAAGCCTGAAGCAGAGAGAGCTAACTGGGAACCGTGTGAGTCTTTTGATTCCTCAAAGCCCACTCCCAGCAACACACCTCCTTCAGCAAGGCCACACCTCCCAATCCTTCGCAAACAGTTCCACCAACTGGGGACCAAGCATTCAAATATATGAGCCTATGGGGGCCATTCTCACTCAGACCATTCCCCGTGGAAATGAATCTGAGGGGAAAGAATCTGTTGTAGCCGCAGTTACAGTGATGTGGTTCATCCCCTGTGTGTTTGTGATATGGATGCTTTGAAAATAAATGTGAACCTCGTGTTTCACAACAGTTATACAGGCTTTGGGGCTAGTACCCCTTACACCTCATTCTGCTTTTCTCTCCTTCTCCCTCTCCATGGAGCAAACGGCTTGGTTCAGTCTTCAGAACACTTGATTCTCTTTTACTGAATGGGGTGCTGCCTGACTCCCCGATCCCAAAAGTCAATCAAGAACTTGAAATTTGTCATTTTAATCTTGTGGTTATTATTTTACTGCGGGGAACTCAAGGCCACTCATGGCTAACCAGAGACCAGGTTCATAGCCAAGGGTCGCTGGATACTAAACAAATGTGTCCCTTCTCTGACATTCAAAACCGAGCAGAGCATCTTGTATGTTCATTTACTAAACTTGACGAGTCTAGATGGAACGGCCCCGAAGGAACAGAAAACAGCAAAACTGTTTTTTTTCTTATATTTAATAAATATACTCATTTACAAACTCAAACTTTCCAATAGCTGTAAATTCTGAGGATGTAGAGGCTTCTAAGTCGGAGGAGTGCTGAGGTGAACCCACAGGCAGAATCTCCATGTGGATGTTATCAGGGCAATCTCCCTGCAGCAGAAGGAACTGGACTATCCTGATCCCCCTCCCCCCAACTTTCAAGACCTTGTCTGTAACCGCGCCTTGCCGGCTCATTCAGGACTTCTACTCGCCATGATTTCGTGCACATGCCACGTGAAAAAGCAGATTGCACCATCATTATGTAGATAAGGAAACCGAGGATCTGAGAAGGGCAATGTTCTACTCAAGGTCAAGTGGAGGCCAAAGAGGAGTCAAGCGACTTAAGCCCCTGTGACTCTGGAGTTCTTGTCCCCTGCCTGGGCTCCCTGGGTCCCCAGGTGCCCGTGGCACAGGCCTGTTTGTCCAGGTGGTCACTCCGAGCTTGTCTCCTCTGGAGCCGGCCCTGCAAGTGGCTAACTCTCCTGGCTTCCTGGACAGGGAAGAAGGAGGCAGCGATGGCATGCCGCAGGCGCCAAGCGTAGGCCTGCAGCACCAAGGTGGCACCCGCTAGCAGCTGCAGAGCGCCCGCGGTCAGCGCGGGCCTGACTCGGGGCGGTTGAGCCTGAGGTAGGTGGCAGTCGTGGGGCATGGAGTACAGCTCCCACTGAAAGGAGCGCTGTGCTGAGGCAAACTTGCTCTCCACCGGAGGCTGGTTGAGGACGAAGAGGAGGAAGTCTAGGAGTTTATAGGAGGCCTTCAAAACAGAGAAAAGGATTGAGTCAGAGGCGCCATTGGGCCAGTCCCTATCCCTGCCATCTACAGAATGGGTCAAGGGAGGGACAATTGTAACTCAGTAGCCTGCAAAGCGGCACCACACGAGTGTTACCCAAAGTACTTTGGAGAAAACTTTTAAAGCTAGGGATTATCAATGACTCAGACATTAGAGTGACTGCCTAGCATGCAGGAAGGCCTGGGTTCCACCCACTCACTGGGTACACCAGGGTGGTAGCCTACACCTTTGATCTCAGCACTGAGGAAGCAGAGGTGGGTGGAGCGCTGTGATTTTGAGGCCAGCCTGGTCTGCTTTATCGAGTTTCACATCACTCAAGACTACATAGTGAAGCCCTGTCTTTAGAGGAAAAAAAAAGTCCCACCAATCACTGCTTTGATGTTGTGATGGTCTCATCAGCTTGATAGAATGGTCAGCAATGTACACTCTGGGTGTATCTGTGAGGGTGTTTTTAGGGAGGATCAGATCATGGGGGCTCTGTACTAACCAATGGTTCGATTGGATGATGGGTCTACAGCACAAAGGCCTTGTGGGAAGGAGGTGAAAAAGTAGGAGGTGGGGCCACGCTGGAGAAAGCAGTCCCTGGGGGGTGTCTGCGGCCGCACCTTGCCCTGGCCCCTTCCTGCGTTCCATTTCTGTTTTCTTGTTCTCCGTGCCTCCCCACCATCTGTCTACGACTCCCAAGACATATCCCAAGATGATGACTCAAACAAGCAAACATATACAGAAGCCCAGGACTGAACAGACTCCGCCCACCTGAATAATTCCGAGAGCACTCCCCTCTGCGCACTTACGTCATACTTGACGGTGAGAGTGATGGGGACAGTGGGTAACTTCTGAGCCCAGGCCACAGCTGCCCGCGCCAAGAGGAAGGCCCCATAGTCTGTGGCCGCTGTCACAGCTGTAGCGACTAGGAGCAATGCGAGAAGCCCCAGCCTGAGAAGACAGCTCAGCAATTCCTCATGAGACAGCTTTGGCTGGGCTGCTTGGAGCAGCCAGGGAGGTGGAGAGGCCAGCAGATGTGTGGCACCAGCCTGGGCCAGCTGCTGAACCAGCTGCCGGGTGGCATAGATATTGTCGAAGCGCAGGTCAGTGAGGTAGCGGTGAAGGTACCAGGCAGACTCGCCCAGGAGGCCCAGCATAAACAGCCCGGTGACCACCCGCTGGGTCCCCAGTGCTACCTGGGTCAGGAACTCCAGGCCGGAGAAGTCCTCCAGGATCTGCTGAGCGGCCCTATGCATGTGAAGGCGGAAGGTTGAGCTGTTGCCCTGTGCCTCAAACGCCAGGCTCCGACTGCCTGCTTGGCTGGCTGGGCCCAGCGCCTGGGATGCCAAGCCCAGCTGGTAAGTGGTATTAAGTAGACTCTCCATCGAGCCCTCAGTAACACAGCTCAGCACCTGTCCGGCTGCACCCACGTTGGCTAAGACATTGGGCACCACGGCAACAGCCAGGTTGGCTACACTGTAGGACAGGAGTAACCGGCGGCCCTGCTCAGAGCCCAGGGTAGGCACACTGAGCGCAAATAGGCAGCGGATGGGGGGCACCAGGCCCAGGCTCAGGAAGACCAGGAGACCACAGACAGTGGTCACCAGGGCAGGGGGTCCCTGAGGATAAAGCTGTGAAGAGACCAGCCAGTGATGAAGCAGGCCTGCGATGACGCCGGCCAGGGAAACACACAGGAGCAGCTGTGTCAGAAGTTCACTACAGCTGGTTGGGACAGGCCGGGAGAAGGCATTCCAGGCAGTCTGCAGGGGGACAAGTGCCTTGTAGATCCCCAAACGCCAGAATTTCCATCTGCACACAAGGAAATAGGGGAGCTCTGTGTCAGGAGGGGGTGGGTGTCCTCTGTCCCACCAGCCAGGTTGCTAGTAGAACCTACTCTTATAGCCACAGGGACAGGCCACCTTCAGATAGATCAATCAGAATATTTCACCCATGGGGGCAGGGGTAACACAAGCTGAACCAATCAAAGCTTTTCTCGGGAAGTCTTTACAGGGCTGTCGGTCAACAGCCTAATGTCTCCAGTACTTGAGGATGTGGGGCTGGGTGTCTGGACTAGGTAAGTTGTGGAGGGGGAATAAACATGGCTGAAAGACAGAATGTAGCAAGAAGAGAGAATGATTCCCTTCCCCCACAGTCCGTGCGACTCACTGTTGGTCTCATTCATGTTCTTTACAGATCTCAGTGTCACCTCCATCATTTACAGGCAAGGAACGTATCAGTTGGTCTCTTGGGGACCTTTTCTCTTCAACCAGCCCTATATTAGTCACTGAAATCACATTTATTTATTTTTCATTTATTGTGTATTACACATTTGCGTCTGCATGTCAACATCATTCATTCTTCAATTTCTTCATTATATTTAATTTTGTGCGCACATGCTTACATGCCTCTGTGCATGTGTGTGCATGTGTGTACATGTGTGTGCATGCATGGGGGTGTGCACATGTGGGTATGTGGGGATTTGTGGGTGCTTGCATGCCTTTGTGTGTATGTCTTTGCTTGTGTGTGCGTGTGTGCATGTGTGTGCATGTGTATAGAAGTCAGAGGACAACTTGTAAGAGTCACAGGACGACTTACTCCCAGGATCTGTTTCTTGCCTTCTATCACATGGGTTTTAAGGATTGAACTTGGGTCTCTGGCTTGGTGTCAGCACTTTTACTGACTGAGATGTCTCACGGGCCCACCATCACATTTTTCTGAGGCGAGGTCTCTCACTGGCCCGGTGCTCACCAATTTATCTAAATGGCTGGCCAGCAAGCCCTAGGGAGCTGTCTCCACCTCCCCAGAGCTGGGATCTCAGCCAGAGCTGGATTCGCAGGTGCATTCTCTCACGCCTTGCTTTTACACATGCGTTCTGGCATTGACATCAGGTCCCCAAGCTTGTGCAGCAGGCATTTTACTGAGTGAGCTGTCTCTCCAGCCCTCAAGGAATATCTATTCAGCGATTACTGTGAGCTCAGCGTTGGCGATGCGGCAGTAAGGGAAGCAGACTGACTCTGACCTCCTAGGTGCTCACACTAGTGCCAGCAGAAAGGAAGTTACCACACAGCTGGATTTAGGGGTCAGTGTGGCGATATTTTGTTTGTGTTTTAACAAGTAAAGCTTGCCTGAAGATCAGAGCCACTAGAGGCCAGGTAGTGGTGGCACACACTTTTAATCTCAGGAGTCAGAGGATAGATGAATCTCTATTAGTTCAAGGCCACCCTGAGCTACATGAAGTTGATCCAGTCTATAAGAGAAAGAACATTCACACAAAGGTGATCCCAGCACTTGGGATCACACACGTTTAATCTCAGCACTAGGGAGGTGGAGGCAGGAATGATATGAGTAGGTGGAGGGAGGAATATAAGGCGGGAGGAGAGAGGAGCCCAAGGCAGTCTGAGGAACAGTGCAGTTTGAAAGGCAGTCAGCCTGAGGATGCAGTCTGAGGACGGGGTCGCCCCTATGGTCTGAGCATTGGTAGAGGTGAAGAATCTCTAAGAGATGCTGGCCCCTCTGCTTCTCTAATCTTCAGCATTAACCCCTATATCTGACTCTGGGTTTTTATTATTAAGACTAATTAGAATTCCTGTTACAGGTCAAACATGAAATACGGACATCTGGCTTATCACTGCCGTCTTTGCTGCAAATGGCTGGACGGAGCTGGACATCCACTGCCTCCAGGGTTTACGTTGGAGTGCGACCCCTAGAGACGCTTGTCACTGCTGCACACCCGGGAGTCTTCAACCCCTGTACCGGCTTCCTGGCCCCTGAGGACATACATACTACAACTACACGCAGCTTGATTCGTTTGGGAACAGGGAACTGAAATAATGTCAAGGAGCATAAAGGCTTTTAAGAACCGGAAGCCATGTCAGGTGCTCAGTCAGCAGGGTATTATCAGCGGCAGGGAGTGTCATAGCTTTCTCTCTGAACGGCATCCTCTGCACACCCCTCTCGTTCTGTTCCCACACAGCCTTCTAGCCATGGCTGCTATTTCCATCCGACCAGGAGGAAACCGAGGCCAGAAAGGGGAGGGTTCATTGGTGGTCTCAGCCGGTGAGGGGGAAGACTTGAGACTGGAGTTCACGCCCGTTTCAAGGGGCTGCTGACTTTTCTTGCCTGTGCCCCTTGTGTCCCAATCCCCAAACCTACCCCAACCTGATGAGGTGTTCCGCGGCTCCTCTGTTGTCCCTCATGGCCTTTGAGAGCTGAGTTCAGGCAGCTGCCGTGACAGCCATGGCAGGTGGAGAGGAAGTGTGGGGAGCTTCTGCTTTCGTCCCTTTAATCAGACCCCCCTGGCTGCCTCCTCCTGCCCTGCCAGGGGCCCAACTCTTGGGGGCTGGGCCAGCTGCCTCATCCTCTCCTGCAATGCAGTCAGGAGCAGCCAGGGGTGGGAGGAGAAGGGTGGGAGGATACATATTTTCCAAGCATTGCCTGTGATCCTGAGGGCAGGAAGGTAGAATTAGCCCATTTCACGGAGGAAGAAACTGAGGTTCAGAGACCTCCACTCTGCTTCCCTGTCCCTCCTCCTATAGTTAAGCCTCCCAGGAAAACCCAATCCTTGATTCTGGGGATGAAAACACACAGGTGACCCACAGGGACCTGCTAAGGCCACACTGTGCTGTTCTTAGCTACCACGTACAGACACAGAAAGAGAATAATAAATGCAACCTGTACAGAAAACTGTAGGTGCTCAATGGCTGCACGTGTGCCTATGGTGATTGGGGGGTAACTCCAGCCCATCCCTACCTGGCATACAGAGACTTCTCCCCAGCACCAGTCCCCCATCACTGTCTACACCAGGACTTCGCCCAAGAGGCCTCCTCTGTCTTGGGATTGTCCCCTCCCCCCCCCCCACAAAGAACAGAGTTGACAGCCAGCCATCTTAGGATATCCTGCTGAGTCATGGGCTCAGGCCTGATAGGGAAAGGGACTTCCATAGTACATAATTGAGGGAGACATCTGCGACCAGACCTTCAGAGGACCATGAACCCCTCCAGGAAGCCAGGAGCCTTCACAGGTACCAGCTCCCCACTCATCCACTCCCACCCATGCCCAAGAAAAGCCTTGGCACCCAGTAGAGCCCAGAAGCTGCCAATCCTCAGCTCTTATGGGGCTGCTACTCTCCTAGAGTTCACATCAAGCTGCCTGGGTACCAGCTATCCCCATGGGACACTCACACTTCGGTGCCAAAATGACCAAGGTTTTAAAGCCAGGAAAGAAGGAAATAGTAAACAGGGAAGGGAAGAGATAGACACACACACACACACACACACACACACACACACACACACACACACACACACACACACAGAGGGAACAGGGGGCAGAGAGACATTAACACTTTTATTTTGCTGGTCAGTCTTATAGGAGGCTTGGGTCCTCTGCTGTCTAGTGGACTTCAAGCTACTCAGCTGGCCTCTTTGTAGAGGCAACAGATCTACACACAAATGCAGGCTTGACTGCTCAGGCCAGTCCTCCATACCCCCCAACCCCATCTCCGCACCCCAGCTTGCGTCTCATGAGGGTTTGGACTGCATCCCATAAACCATGGCCAGCCTCTGCCCAGCTCTGTAGCTGGTTGGTTAGGAAACAGAGACCATTTGGGGAAGCCTCTGGTGACTGAAGGGGAGCGGGAGCACAGAGCCTGGGGAGCAAAAGGCAGGAGATACTGGGGGGTTCTTTGGCATACGTGCATAGTCACCTCTACTATGTGGGCCTGGCCTCAAGGCCCACAGCATCCGGAGGGGCTTGAGTCACCAGAAGTCAATAGGGCTGGGCTGGGTGTGGGAGTTTAATCTTAAAGGAATCAGAGGCACGAGATGAAGAGGAAGTAGAGAGTCTTCAGCTGTTCCCGTGGCCACTCAACTCACGTCCCCACAGCACCGTGTCCCGGTGCTTTTTAGCGCAGTGGGGAGAGGGTGGCTGCAGCACACGGCTGAGAATGCCCGGGCGGCTGTGCCCTTACCAGCAGGCTGTGGAGATGGCTCAAACTCTAATGTCTTTGCTGTGTAAGCACAAAAACCTGAGTACTAGCCCCAGAATTCATGGAGAAAAGCCAGCCAGCAATGGTGGTGTACACTCATAGTCCAACCTGGGCAGGTGGAAACAGTGAGGTTCCTGGAGCTTGCTGGCTGGCTAGCCTGACTGAACTGTGTCTAGAAGCTCAGTGTGGTCAGGGGACAGCTGCTGAGGGTTGTCTCTGGTTTCTACAGGCACTCATATTAGTGCACTCATACACACACAGACATGGACACACACACACACACACACAGAATCAGAATGGGAGCCACCAGCAAGAGCCATAGACGTTTCTGGTAACAAAATAAAAACTGAAAACCAGCAGGGTAGTGATGGCGCACACCTTTAATCCCAGCACTCGGGAGGCAGAGGCAGGTGCATCTCTGTGAGGCCAGCCTGGTCTACAAGAGCTAGTTCCAGGACAGGCTCCAAAGCTGCAGAGAAACCCCCGTCTCAAAGAAAAAAATCAAAAACAAAAAACTGAAAACCATTTTATTAATGTGTGAGTGTGTGTCAGTCCAAGAACAATCTGAAGAGTTAGTTTTATCCTTCCACTGTGTGAGTCCTAGGGATTGAACTCAGGTCAGAAAGCTTGGCAGCAAGCACCTTTACCTGCTAAGCCATCTTGCCTGCCCTGAAATCCCTTATAATAAAGTATTTGTCCTACTGAATGTATCCCAGATATGACCTGCTTAGCATGTAAGAAATACACAAGAGCATGACAGGATAATTTATATTTATTTTTGTATCACTGCAAGTACCCGAGGGGAATCCCTCAAGCTGTGACCTAAATGTTAGGTGGGCAAATAAATGGCAGCCACCCCATCCCTTCAGAAAGTGTTGTGGGCAGTGCTGCTCTGGGCAGCCAGAGACAGTGATCACTGCTCCTGAAGCAGACCTTCCAGCTCAGAGTGTGGAGTCATGAGGTTATATTCCCTCATAGGCCAGGAAGGTGGCCAAGTGGAAAGCAGAGAAAGACAGTAAACAGATGTGGGACTTGGGGTGAGGGGGTGTTTATGGTATGACCTGTTGTGGAATAAAATGTTTGTTTAACTATGCAAAGATATGTTGATTTGTTTATGGTTGATTTGTCTAACTGTATAAGGATGTGTTGCATTGTTTATGTTACATTTATTTAATTATGTAAAGGTGTGTTGGATTTGTTTTACCTTGCTTGCCTAAGGCACCTGATTGGTCTAATAAAAAGCTGAATGGCCAATAGGTAGGCAGGAGAGGGATAAGGGGGGCCGGCAGGCAGAGATAATAAGGAGGAGGAGGAATCTAGGCTTAATGAGGGAGAATGAGGGAGAGCGAGAGGAAGATGCCAGGGGCGGGTAAGCCGGCTAGCCAGACAGCCAAGACACTGAAGATGCAGGAAAGTAGGACATACAGAATGAAAGAAAGGTTAAAAAAAAAAAAAGTCCCAAGGTAAAACATAGATGAAGAGAAACAGGCTAAAATAAGTTATAAGAGCTGGCGTGATGAGCCTAAGCTAAGGTTGAGCATTCATAATTAATAATATGTCTCTGTGTCATGACTAGGGGACTGGCAATCCAACAAAGCCTGTGCTACAATGATCCCCACACCAGCTGCTCAGCTGCTGTCCCTGCTACTTCATTTGCTTATATCTGGAGTCAGGCTCTCACTATGTAGCCCAGGCTATCCTGACATGCCTAGCTCCTGACCATCCTGTCTCAGTCTCCAAAGACCTAGGAAGACAGGTGTGCGCCACCACACCCAGCTTGGCTTCTTGTTTCCCAAGAAAGATAGAAACCCACATTCAGAGGTGTCATTCCTGACACTGAAGTTTGGTGACAAGTGTCTAACTGGAGGCAAAGGAGGGAGAAGAAAGCCTTGGCAGGCATTGTTGTGAGGCTGGGGAACACTCTGATGGGGTGAGCCATATGCCATGTGGCTGGGGAGCATTCTGATGGGGTGAGCCATGTACTGTGGGGCCAAGGAGCACTCTGATGGGGTGAGTCATGTGGGTTTGGAACTGGGAAGCACTCTGATGGGGTGATCCATGTGCCGTGGGACTGGGGAGCACTCTGACAGGGTGATCCATGTGCTGTGGGATTGGGGAGCATTCTGACAGGGTGAACCATGTGCTGTGTGGCTGGGGAGCACTCTGACAGTGTGAGCCATGTGCTGTGGGGCTGGGGAGCACTCTGACGGGGTGAGTCATGAGCCATGGGACTGGGGAGCATTCTGACGGGGTGAGCCATATGCTGTGAGGCTGGGGAGCACTCTGACAGTGTGAACCATGTGCTGTGGGGCTAGGGAGCACTCTGACGGGGTGAGTCATGAGCTGTGGCACTGGGGAGCATTCTGATGGGGTGAGCCATATGCCGTGTGGCTGGGGAGCATTCTGACAGGGTGAGCCATGCAACATGACTGTGGGGTCTGTTCCTTCCACCCCACTTCTCCTCCCTTCCCTGTGCCCAGGAGTGACCTGGAAAGGCCACAGGAAGGCTCTGTGTGTTCTGGTGGAGCATGTGGCATTGTATGTGCCTACTTGGCCAAGTCATAGTACCAATGGTGGTTCAACATTATTCTGGCTGTTAATGTGAAGATGTTTTTTATTAGATTAACACTGAGGTCAATGGCTTGGGGTAAAGAAGATGGCCCTCAGGATAGGGGTAGGCCTGGTCCAATCAGTGAAGGGAGGGCCTGAGAAGAAGGGATAGGAGTGGGGATGGGGGGGGTCTTCAGCAGATGCTGGTCTTCTGATACCAACTGCCGTTCTTTTTCCACTCTCAGCTTGCTAGTCCCCCGTGTGCTTCATCCCGCCAGGTGTGGGCTTCACCAAGTCTCCACAGCTGTGAGCCCCCCCAAGACACATCTTCTTCTCTTTTCCCTTCAGTGAGATGCAGCGGCCTTCACCAGCTGAGATTTCAGTCTCTACAATTTTTGTCAGCCACAAACCATAGGCCAAAAACATTCAATAAACTCCTATTCTGAATGCAGTTGCTTACCAAGGTCCAGGCTGGGACCTGGGGAGTCACCTGAGGAGGGACTCCAGAGGGTTAGTGACTACTGGGGTCATTCTCGCCCCAGCCAAGTTCTGTCACTAGGCAGCCACCAGCAATGCCACAGGGCCTTTGCTCATGTTCTGGGAGGTGCTGAGGTGCTGGGGCCTCCACAGAGCTCTACCCAAAAGTAGAGGTGTAAATCAGCCAATCAGTCCCAAGGCCGCTGTGCTGGGTGGGTTGCTGGGTGCTGTAGATGACAAACCAGGCTGGCATTGACTTGCTCGCCCTTCTGGAACTCCTGGCAGGCTACAGATGAGGCCTAGTGCATTTCGTGTGACTCGGTCTTCCCTGTTGCCACACCACCCACCGTGGTGAGTGCCTCTGTCAGGGCCCTGTGCACAGCCAGTCAGTGCAGGGGATCACTGGAGCCTAGTCCTGGGAGAGGTAAGGACAGCTGCCGCTGGAAGGGACAGAAGTTGGACATTCAAGGCCCAGCTGATAGCCCAGAACCTGAGGTCATTGTTCCATCCTCCTCCGGACTCCCCACCACCCCCATATTCTCCTTTCCACAGAGCTACGAGTGTCCAGTCATTGTGTCCGGCTTCAACCCATTGCCACCTCCTCAGAGAAACCCGCCCGAAACCCACGGCCTGAGTCGGTCCCTCATGTGGCCACTTAAATGATGACCGTTATTCACTGTATCTATGTTTGCTGTCCCACTGCTTGCTCTTTCTTCTACATTTGAATCAGCACATCACAGGTTAAGCGCCTGCCGAACGGACCAGGCTGAGGAGTAAAGACAGAACAGAAGGCATGTTCAAATCTTTGGTCGGTTCATGGGTCAAGTACTTACTGAGCACTGGCTATGTGCCAGCACCTGGCTCAGACATCTGAGTCCCATCAGGGAGCCAGAGAATGGCTTTTGTTTATACTGTACAAGGTGAGGAGTGGAGAAAAAAAAAAAAAGAGTGTCCTGGGTAGTAGTGGCACACGCCTTTAGTTCCAGAACTCTGAGAGGCAGAGGCAAGGGGATCTCTGTGAGTTAAAGGACAGCTGGTCCACAGAGTGAGTTCCAGGACAGCCAGGGCTATTACACTGAGAAATCCTGGCTCGAAAAACCAAAGCAAAAGAGTAAAACGTAAAAATAAATGCCACAGCACCCTGACAGCTGTGGAAAGTGTGAGTGTGCATAGGGGAGACCATGTAGGAAGGGAAGCCGGAAGTCAGATTTGCAGAAGTTCTAGACCAGGAATCTGCGGTTTTGTTTTGAGAGACCAAGAATCATCAAATCCGGTATTGACCAACGTTCTTTATTTGAGCGCATTTTTGATCAGCAGTATCAGAAATCGTGAATCTTGTGGTCACAAGGCCGTGGGCTTCTTAGTGTGTGGTCTGTCCCTATCCCCTGAGGGACACCATCATCCATCCCCGGCGGGCTGAAGCTGGTTCAGTCTGGTAGTGTCACCTCCGGCTCAGGGTCCCCTCAGCTTTGGGAAAGCACTCTGACTCATTTGTGCCTTATCAGAAAGTGTCCATCCCTGGGATGTCCACCCTCGGCAGGAAGTGAAGGCTCTGCCCCCGGGTGTCAGCAGGGTTCCAAGATGCCCGCCGTCCCCACCCTGTGCTGTTCACAGGACACCGGAAGCTTGAGCTGGGAATAAGCAGCAACTGCCTGCTTCCTGGCTCCAGCCTCCGCTGGCAGGCTATCTTGGGGTCTCCATCTGCAGACATGTTGCAGTATGTTTTCTTTTTGCCGTGGTTTTTCTTCAAGGCCTTGACTGATCTTCAGATTTTTTTCTCTCATCCCTAAAGACTGTGACCTTTGCAATTTAGACATATTGACCACGTGGGGTGGGAGTTGAGAGGCCAAACCCAGCTGTGAGGGTAAGAAACAGCTGGTGGCCTGCAGCCACAAAGCCCACTGCAAGGACCACAGATGGGAGGGTCCTAGATGGATAATGAGGGCCCAGCAGGGCTTGACCTAGAGTTATGGCCTAAGGGAATCAGATAAGAAAAGAGAACCCTAAGCACCTTGGGTAGACACTTGAGCTGGGGTTTCTCAAACCCCCATGATGTTGCTTGGGGGACTGGAGAAGCAGCGAAGAGACTCCCAGAGGCCTGTGTCCTCCCTCCACCTCAGGGAATAGAAGACAACCTCCAACTGCTGGGTGTCTACAGGGGAGATGGTTAAACAGAAAAGGGCAGAATCCAGTCTGCAGTAAACAGCTGTAACATCTGGCCTAGAACTTTGTAGCCACAATGCCTCCCCCAGCAGAGTGATGATGTCTTCAGAGACCTAAAGCCAGTGGCAGCCATAAGCAGGGATAGCCCCCAACCCCAGGTGTGCAAGACAAATGCCATTTCAGGTTTGTCCCTCGTGGCTGAAGTGGACTTGCCTGCACCCTGACCACAGACCAGCTTAGTGAGAAAAGCCTGTTCCTCAGGCAGCAGATCCAGGTGATAGCTGGTGTTGAGATACATGAGAAAGAGAGAGAAAGTGCAGCAAACAGTGAGCTTGAGGCCCGAGCGGACCATTGGAGGGCATGCATCCTTGCTTGCTGCCTCCGTTAGATTACAGAAAAGAATTGCTTGATCAGCTTGTAGGGTCCTAGCAGCAAGTGACAGCAACAGCCCTTGGGGAAGGCCCAGCACAAAGGGAAGTCCCCAGCAGAACTCAAAGGATTTGAACTGTGCTGTTGGTCAAGGTGGGCGGCAGGGCGGTGACGTTGGCAGAGTGGGTGTTGGCCCAGTCTGGGAAGGTACCCAGCTGGAAGATGGCCTGTGCCCAGGTGTTCATGGCCAGGCTGAGCAGCAGGACACCCATGAAGTTCATCAGGAGGCCGGTCCGCACCTGCAGTGGAAACCGAGTGAGCAGAGCAACAGCACAGGCCCTCAGAAGCAGATGGGAGACAGTGGCTCGGCTCACAGCTGGCAGTGCACAGTTGCCTCTTGCTGTAGCTGGTAGTGCACAGCTGGCAGTGCACAGCTGAAAGTGCACACTGGCTTGACCCACAGCTGGCAGTGCACAGCTGAAAGTGCACACTGGCTTGGCCCACAGCTGGCAGTGCACAGCTGAAAGTGCACACTGGCTTGGCCCACAGCTGGCAGTGCAGAGCTGGCAGTGCTGGAGCCAGCCACAAGTGTAGACCACGGAGGCTTCCCAAGACCCAGGCTGGCCCCCAGGGCAGGTGAATCCCTTCCTTGAGGGTCTCTAGGTGCCAGACACCTGGCAACGGAGTGGTCTAGGGTTATGCCCATTAGCCATAAACACCACTTCAACAAGGTTATAGATTCCCCTTTAAGACAGAGAAAGAAGAACCTTGTCCAATAGTTCCATCTGACCATTATGCCCCTCCCCACATTTAGCATACCATGTAGACACACACAACACAGGTACGTACTCATGTTCATATGCACACACACACACACACACACACACACACACACTGGAAGTTCAGTTAAGGAAATTCTTCCCAAAGTGAAGAATTGAGACAGGGTCTCACATAGCCTAGGCTGGCCTCAAATTTACCATGTAGCTGAGGTTGGCCTTGAACTCCTGATCTTGTCTTTGCCTCCCAAGAGCTGGGATTACAGCGGATTTTTCTATACTCTGCCTGCCTGCTGTTCCCACCGATGTGTTTAGACAGCGCCTTGATTTAGGACTCTCTCTGTTCTGTTATTATGAAACTTCATGAAGCTGCTATCACACTGAAACATGCATTTGGGGCACCCAAAATCTCTGTTCCTGGCCACGTTCACTTACATTTGGCTCCAAATAAACCATCTCTTTTCCTCACTGAGCTTTGCTTTGACAGCTACAAGTTCAAGGCCAGCCAGGGTACAAAGTAAGACATCTCAATTTTTCCAGGCCAGCTTCCTGGAAGCCCAGACTCTAACTGTCATTCCTCTCAAAGCCCATGCGGTCCCAGAGCCCCAGCTCTGTGGATGTGGTGACACATCCCCACTTTAGGCATTTGCACGGGCTGGGCTCTCTGCCTGAACAGTTCTCCCACCCCTGCACCCCTTCATGGCCCCTAGAAAGGCTGGTGAGCCCTCTCTACAGAAGGGCCATCTTGGCCACCCCTCACTCTCTTTAGATCCCCAGCATCCTCTACCATCTTCTCACGCTGCAATTATGAAATTTACATATTTTTACCTCTTGAGGTCAGCCTCCAGCCTCAGGAAGAACTATCCCAGGAGGCAGGCGGCTACCACTGCTGCACTGCTGCCCCCCAGTGGCTGGAACACAGATTACACTGAACAAACCCAACTAAGGAGAGAGATCTGGAGAGACTTCCAACTGGGGCCTGGGGAGACTTCCAACTGGGTGATGCTGGCCCCTCTGGCCCTCCACTCACCTTCCCCCTCCTCTTGCCATGCCGCTGCCGGGAAGGCCTGACTTACCATGTCTTTGACCAGCAAGTGTCCGCTGGCGAAGGCAATAGAATTGGGAGGCGTCGAGACTGGAAGCATAAAGGCATAGGAGCAGCCAACCGTGCCCGGGATCATCAGGTACAAGGGGTGCACATGCAGTCGGATGGCCTGGCCCAGAGAAGTCACAGTAAGAGACCAGGGCAGTTGGAAAGAGAGTGCCAAAGCTACAGAGGGTGTCAGAGTGACAGAGAATAGTAGATACTCATGGGAGAGGGAAGGAGACAGAGAAATATAGCTAGATGCAAATATGACACACAGTCTTAGAGAAATGTGAGCACCTTCTTAAAGTCAGGGATGACAGGGCCACACTGCATTTGACCAGGGAGCAGGCAAAGAAACTTATTTAGAAGCCCTCTTCCCATGTGAGCCAGCATGTGGTGCTAGGGTCCTCCAGAGTAACTGATCCAGAAGTCTGAGTGGGATCCAAGACAGTACCTCTCCATAGGCTCCAAGCAGCCAGGCTACAGCTCGCCCAGGGCCGGAGGCTGAGAACTAAGACTTCACCTTGCCCTTCACTACACCATCCTAGAAACTACCATGGGGCACCTTCGGTCAGAGCCTGGCTAGAGTTGAGACCAGGTGTGCTGCCCCAACGCCATCAAGTATTGCCATGTGAACCCGACCAAAAGTGTAGGCATTTTCTTGACAGGCTCTACCATCATCCCCAGTCAGTAAATATTTTGATTAGGATGAGAAGCCGTATTTAAGAGCAAATGTCCTTTGCTGATATCTTTTCTAGAACCTACCAGTCACAGACTTGGCAGATTTGGAGCTCCCTCCCCTCCTTCACACCACCTCACGCCACCCTATTTCCACCTATTACCGGGTGTCCTAGACCCTAGAACAGGGTCTGACTGATGCAGTCCCTCTCTGCAAGCACCTGCGGACTCCCGGATGCCCATGCGGAGGGCAATTTGCTCACACTCGGCACAGTTTTCAGTGCCCGTGCTTTTTCACCCAGGAACCCCCAGGTGAACCTTGTCTTGATGGGCTGTGCACGCAAGGGAGGACCAGCTGCACTGCTGCTGACCACTCTCTGCAGCTGTCTGCATGTCCATTAGGACAATGCTTAAACAACCTATCCATTTACAGTGGAATCTGTTTCAGGGGTTGAAGAAAGAACACACATAAGTCTGTGCCTGATAGTGTCAACTCCATTAAAAAATGGAAACATAAAGAAATAAGGAGATAAAGCCAAGCCACCTCTTGAGGTGGATACCGTACTTGTAACACTGTTTCATTTTGTCAGCTTTGGGTTCTATGGTGGGTGTCCTATTGCTTGCTTCAACCTGTTTAAATATAAAACTAAATCATGAGTTTCCTAGGAACACCCCCCCACACACACACACACATACTTTGAGACCAAATTTCTCTATGTAGTCCTGGATGTTCTGGAGCTTGCTCCGTAGATGAGGCTGGCCTTGAATTTACAGAGATCTGCCTGCCTCTGCCTCCCAAGTGCTGGGATTAAAGGTGTGCACCACCAGATCTGCTGGCTTTTAAATCCTAGTATGAAATTTACATGCTGGCGGCTTGTGCCTTTAGTTACTCATGGTGGAATCTTTGCCAAGCGCTGGCCTTCCTGCATGCTGGCGCTTTCTCCTGCTCTGTTTTCCTTCTGCCTGGTTTCCTCAGGATTTTGCTGGATACATCATAGATTGCGGAACTGTCTGCATCCTTCCGTGCCCTGGGCATGGCTAGGCTGAGGTGGGAACTAGAAAGTTAGCAAAGGATACTCTTGCCTAGCAAAGGAGGATTCTGGATAAATCACCCTGACTGCCTCCCTTCCCAGTCCAACCCATCTGAGACTGGTGGCCTTTAGAACAGAGGGTCTCAACAGGGTGAGACTTGTCCTCCCAGGAGACTGTTGGCAATGTCTGGTGACATCCTGTATTGCCTCTGTTATGTGATGCTGTTGGCCTCTGGTGGGTGGAAGAAGGGGATGCTCTGATACCCCACACTGTGCAGGGCAATTCTCCTTGCAGAAAATTCTTGGTCTAAAACAGGAGGCAAGAGTTCTGTGGCTGGGCTTTCTCCTACGCTGGTCTGGCTACTCAAGAACTTTCACATGATCCAAATTTGACAATCTTTTCCTTCCTGGGAAACACAGCACGTCCTCATGGGTTACTTCGCCTATATCCCGCTTTGGTGCTCCTTTAAGGACAACAAGCCTGTCAGTTACAAGCTAGCTCTGTGGCGCAGGCTCTCCTGTGGATTCTAGAAGCAAGCAGGGCAGTTAGAGCTGTCTGGAGAAGCTCCGTAGCAGGGGACTCTGAGCTGGGAATTGGGTCAGAGGTGTCCCTTCACCCTGCCCCACAGGAATCCTCACCAGCTCTGCTAGGACAGGCAGGAAGATGATGATGGTGGCCGTGTTGCTGGCAAACTCCGTGAAGAAGGCGATGACCGCAGTGATGAGCAGAGCGGCCAGCACTGGGGGCACGTGTTCCAGGGGGTGCAGCTGCCCACCGATCCACGCTGACAGCCCTGACTCCTGTGGGCAGACATGCCTTTGGTCGCAGCCCACCCAGCACCGCCCTTCACAAGCAGCCTCTAGTGCAAGTCCCTCCACCACATGCTCTGTGGGCCATAACCTAGACTCCCGGGCTCCATCCCATGATCTATTTGGTTAGAAAGCAGAGTCTGTTTCCATTTGGGTTCAGCGCCCGAAGTTCCAACTTGAATGGGAAAAGGAAACAGACAAAGCCTTATGGCTAAGTCTCATTTCTCCAATGATGGTCACCACTCAAAATGCCTGCTATTCCTTCCATAAAAGTGTTAAGTGTTGCTACTACATAGTGGCACATTAATATGTAAAAAGTATATTGTATCTCTTATACTATCCATAATATAAAACATATGTAATGGTTAGTTTTGTCAACTTGACACACTCCAGAACAGTGATTCTCAGCCTTCCTAATGCTGTGATCCTTTAATACAGTTCCTCATGCTATGGTGATCCCCCAACCACAAAATTATTTTCATTGCCACTTCATAACTGTAATCTTGCTACCATTATGAATCATAATATAAACATCTGTGTTTTCCGATAGTCTTAGACGACCCCTGTGAAAGGGTTGTTCAACCCCCAAAGGGGTTGCAACCCCAGAACCATTGCCCTAGAACCACCAGGGAAGAAAGTGACAGTAGGGATTGTAGATCAGGCTAGCCTGTGGGCAAGTGTGTAAGGGATTGTTTTAGTTATGTCAATGGATGTGGGAAGAAATAGCCCACTGTGGGCACTGCCATTCCCTGGGCTTGGGTCCTGGATTATGGAGGAGTGGGCAGAGCAAGCTGAGCACACGTATACAGGCATTCATTGCTCTGTTCTGGCTCTGGGCACAACGTGGCCAGCTCCCTCAAGTTCCTGCTGTAACCTCTCGACTATGGGGGACGGGAACTGTGAATAGAAATAACCCGTTCTCCCTTAAGCCGCTTTTGTCAGGGTATTTTAATCACATTGACAGGAAAGGAAGCAGAGACAGCAAGTATTTGATACAGCAAATGTGATGCAATGTGACTGCTGATAGACTTCTGAGCATCCCTAAGGATATTTATTATGATGACAACAGCATAGAATTCAACATTAATATGGTATCATTAGTCACCGGTCTAAGAAAGGTTTTGCATCTGCTGGCTCTTCCCTACTATCCTGTCCCTATTTTATTAGAGAAGGAAGAATCCTTGTGACTTGCCCATGGCCCCATAGTAGTGACTGAAATATTCACCTGCATCTGTATGAACTTCTAGAAAGTTCCCTACCATCTCCAGCTTCCTCTGGGGGATCTGGTCTGTCACTTAATTCTTAATTAAGAGCAATGCCCACCTGGGTGTGGTAGCTCACACCTAGGTCAATTTTTGGGAGATGGAGGTAGGAGGATTCATGGGCAACAGAGACAGTACCAGGCCAGGTTGGTGCTGTCTCAAAGCAAACAAACAACCTAAATCAAAGCAAAATGAAACAAAGGAAGAGCAATGGCCAAAGTGGACCATGGTTTCTGTGGCATGAAAGGACAAGAAGCCCTCCTGTCCTAGACTTCTCTCTCTAACCAATGCTACACAAATGTCAGGTACCCTCTCTACTGGCCTCTCCAGGAACTATCTTGGTTAACAGGGTATCACACACTCTCCTACCATCAAGTGTGTCTTCCAACGACCCTAATCCAGGCCAGCCTCCTAGAGACCGCAAAGCTAATGGCCCCTCGAGCTCCTTGCCGCCCCCTGGTGGCGCCACTCAGCAAGGTCCAGGTAACAGTGCAGCCAGCAGGGACCCCCACCCCTTCCTTAGGGCTTTTCCTGAGAAAGGTAACAGAGCTGTGCTTACCACCGCCTGGTAACAACCCTCAGGCCAGGGCCTATCATCCATGAGAGATGCTTGATGCTCGCTCTGAGTTGAGTGAAGCATTCACTGCTTGTGCTGAAGTTCTATTTATTATTAATTTACTTACTTTTGCAATACCGGACACAGAACCCAGAACTTCACACCTCTGAGGCAAGTGTTCCACCGAGTTCTACCTGAAGGCCAGACTACTTTCCTTTTTACTTTGGAACTAAGTTGCCCAGGCTGGCCTTGAACTCACTCTGTAGCCCAGGTTAGCCTTCAACTTCTGATCTTCCTACCTCAGTCTCCTGAGCAGCTGGGATTGCATGCCTGGGTCACCATATCTGACTTCAGAAGCTGCCAGTTCTCAGCTGACTCTGGGTCACAGCAGTTTCTAGACACAACACATTTGTTTCTCTGATTTACCTTAGGAGTTGTTTTCAGGGTCCAGGGAGTAAGAGCTTAAGAAGCAATTGTGGTGGCTCATACCTTTAATCCCAGCACTAGGGAAGTAGGAAGCAGGATGATCAGGAATTCAAGACCAACCTTGGCTACATAGCAAGTTTCAAATCATTCAGGGCTGCATGAGTCTCTGTCCAAACAAAGCAAAACCAAAGAACCAAAGGACCAAAACAAAAACAAATAAGAGCTTAGACATATTTCACTCCGGGAAAGTACTTGTAGGGTTTAGGCATTTTCAACAACCTGCAGAGTTTTGTGAGAGGCTGAGCCAGCCCTCCAGGCTACGGGGAGCGCCGGGCAGCTGGTGTTCCCTCAAACCATGGCCTGGTACAACATGCACAATTAACCGGAGAGGCAATGCTGACAGAGACTGTTAATGACCAGGCGAGTGGCCAATCGAGAGCTTCCTGTGGCTGGGCTTCAGAGTGAGAGGCCTCTTGCCAGCATCCCAATGCCTGGACTTGGGCTCTTCAATGGAGGGAGTCTCTTCCTCTAAACTCCCTGAGTTTTCTCTTGGGGACACTAAAGGGATTTCCCCCAGTTGTTTTCAATTCTTCTAAGAACCATGGCTTGGTTTCCTTGGAAACACAGCCCCCAGAATTCCCAGGAAGGCCAGAGACCAGCAGTAGTACCCAGAGTCAGTGGGTAGAGCTAGGAGGAGGGGCTTAGCCAGCTTAAGTGTACTTTGCAGCTAACCCCTTCCTGTTGTGTCATTCTGGACAACCCCCTTCCCTGTGCCTCAGTTTCCTTATATGTAAACCAGAGGTCACAAGGGAGAAAAGTAGATGATCTAAAATACTTAGTAAAGTGCCTGGGCACTGTGAGTGCTGTGTGGCCAGCTGTCCTTCGCGGTCACCAGATGCCTGTGCGGGGAACTCAGAACTGACTGTCTCAGTGCCTGACTGACTGTCTAGAGACCCAGAGGTGACCAGCAGACCCAGGGCCACTTTCAGATGCAGATGGAGGGACACTGAGCTACCAGGGTGGTGTCTCTTTTCCAGTTTTCTTCAGCTAGAGCCCCTCTCCCCGCTTTCCTCGCTACACTGTGTGGCCCTGTTTCTTAAAGAAGGCTCAAACTCAGTGTTCAAATTCCAAAGTCTCCCGGTGTGTAATGTTCTGTCCTGTCTCTTTAAGAGACAAGCCACGCCCACTCCCTTCCAGCTTCCAGCCTTAGCCTCGCTCTCTCTCTCTCTCTTGGTCCCCTCCTCTCAGAGAGGCAGCTGCTGACTCCCCTCTCTCTTCCTCTCTCCTTTCTCTTTTCTCTTTTCTCTCTCTCTCTTCTTCTCTCTCTCCTTTCCCTCAATAACCTTCCTTTTTCCTTCCCCTCAATAACCCACCTAATAAATGTTCAACTTTACTCTGCATGGTGTATCTGCCTCTCTCTCACCCGCCCTCTGCCGCCGCCACCACATGGGGCTGGGAACGAGCCTTCTTTGGGGACCCGCAGCCACATGGAGACATGCTGGCGGCATGGTCTCGGGCGCCCGCCCCGCCCGGGACTGGCTATTTTGGGACCCACTGTCCCCTGCCTGCTGGGGATCTCACGACAAAAGCATTACAGAGGGACTAGGAACTGGACAGACAGACAGACAGGAAATGGGATCACAGATAGACAACAAGGGTAGCAAGCTTCTCACTTCCTCCTCATCTTCCTGACCTGAGACAAAAGCCTCACAGCTTAAAACAAAGGTTTGGCGGGTGGGCTTTTCCTCCTGATAGTGGTCCTACCTTGCCAATGGACCAGTCCAACAAGTTCAAGGCCAGATCAGTACATGCTTACCCCAAAATGGTGGACCTGTAGGCCTCCCTGTCTTTGTTTTAACAGATCAACCATTAGTGGGGGGTGAGGGCTCCTTAAAGACCTTAAAACCCCAGTCCTCACGGAGAGGCTGGATTGTAGCCTCCAAAGTCCCTGCTATGCTTTTGCTCTGCAAATGTTCCTCTCTCTGTCTCTGTCTCTCCCTCCTCTCTGCTTGTGTGTGTGTGCACACGCTCGTGCGAGTGTGTTTCCCTAATGAAAGCCTTCTTTACCAGCTGATTCTGCCTGAGATTTTCCCCGCGGCTGCTTGTTGTGCTCAACTCTTTCCCTGCTTTTTAAATTCTTTCAGTGGCAGAGAAAATGAACCCAATCAAGGCCCCAAGCAGGGCCCTGGGAAATCTCTCTAAAGGCCTCTCAGAAGACACAGTAGACCCAGCTCAGCGAACTCAGAAGAGACAAAGCAAGTCTGAGTACAGGGAAGCCTGTTGTGACTGTGTGGGCATTTAACTGTTGCAGCACTTAAGAGCTCTGTGACCTTAGATAAGCTACCTAACATCTCTGTTCCTCCACTTCTCTAAGTGACCGTAAGGTTTAAATGGATGTGTAGAAAAATGGCCGGCCCTGTCTGTAAGCACCAAAAAGGGTTTCCTAGTTTTTTAGTAACCTGATAGGCAATAGAGTGTTTTCCTTGATGCTGAGCACTTTCCCAAGCACTTTGCTGATATTAATTTAATTTCCATGACCATGCATGAAGAAAATAATGTAATCATTCCCATTCCAGGGTTGAAGAAACTGAGGCATAAGGAGCTTGTGTTGGCTGGTTTTATGTCAACTTGACACAAGCTAGAATTATCTGAAAGGAGGGATCCTCCATTTAAAAAAAGTCTCCATGCTGTAAGGTATTTTCTTAATTAGTGATCAATGGGCAAAGGCCCAGCCTATGGTAGGTGGTGCCATCCCTGGGCTGGTGGTCCTTGGTTCTATAAGAAAGTAGGCTGAGCAAGCCAGGAGGAACAAACCAGTAAGCAGCACCCCTCCATGACCTCTGCATCAGTTCCTGCCTTCAGGATCCTGTCTTGTGGGAGTTCCTGTCCTGAGTTCCCTCAGTGATGGACTGTTTCCTGGAATTATAAATTGAAATACGCCCTTTCCTCCCCAAGTTGCTTTGGTCATGGTATTTCATCACAGCAATAGTAATCCTGACTAGGACGGAGCTAAAAGACATGTTCTGAGCCCAGACTCAGAAACTTGGCCATGCTGTAAGGCTCACCATTGCCAAGGTTATCAGTCACACGTAAGAATCCAACTTCACACTTGAACGCATTGGCACAGGGAACCACTTCCTAAATAGAACCCCAGTAGCACAGACACTGAGAGAAACAATTAATAAATGGGACCTCCTGAAACTGAGAAGCTTCTGTAAAGCAAAGGACACAGTCAACAAGACAAAATGGCAGTCTACAAAATGGGAAAAGTGAATCTTCACCAACCCCACATCTGACAGAAGTCTGATCTCCAAAATATACAAAGAACTCAAGAAATTGGTCATCAAAAGAATAAATAATCCATTAAAAATTGGGGTGCACACCTAAACAGAGAACTCTCATCAGAAGAATCTAAAATGGCTGAAAGACACTTAAGGAAATGTTCAACATCCTTAGCCACCAGAGAAATGCAAATCAAAACAACTCTGAGATTCTATCTTACACCTGTAAGAATGGCCAAGATCAAAAACATTGATGACAACTTATGTTGGAGAGGTTGTGGGGTAAAAGGAACACTCCTGCATTGCTGGTGGGAGTGCAAGTTGGTACAGCCCCTTTGGATGTCAGTGTCGTGATTTCTCAGAAAATTAGAAAACAACCTACCTCAAGACTTAGCAATACCACTTTTAGGTATATACCCAAAGGATGCTTAATGGTACCACAAGTGTGAAGTTGGATTCTTACGTGTACTCAACTATGTTCGTAGCAGCATTATTTGTCATAGCCAGAATCTGGAAACAACCTAAATGCCCCTTGACCAAAGAATGGATATGGAAAATGTGGTACATTTACACAATGGAGTACGACTTAGCGGAAAAAAATAATGACATCTTGAAATTTGTGGGCAAATGGATGGATCTAGAAAATATCATATTGAGTGAGATAATACAGACCCAGAAAGACAAATATTATATATACTCACTCATAAGTAGCTTTTAGACACAAAGCAAAGAAAAACCAGCCACAAATCACAATCCCAGAGAACCTGGACAACAATGAGGACCCTAAGAGAGACATACATGGATCTAATCTACATGGGAAGTAGAAAAAGACAAGATCTCCTGAGCAAATTGGGAGCGTGGGGAGAGGGTTGAAGGGGATGGAGGAGGAAGGGAGGGGAGCAGAGAAAAATATATAGCTCAATAAAAACAATTAAAAGCAAAGAGGAAGGGGGTATTCTCAGAGGGTCAGAAAAGAAAAGGGAATGGGAGTGGAGGGAATGAGGGTCAAAGTGCAATGATAGGTAGGTGTGAAATACCTCAGAATAAAAATTCATATTCTCAAAAACCAAAACCAAAACAAAAATATGACACACCAAAATTAACCGGAAAAAAAAAACTGACTTCTAGCCAAAAGTGGCTGACGGAGGACAAACAACTCCATCTGCCTCCAGGACTCATTGCCTCTGACTTAACCCAAGCTCCCAGAGCTTAAGTGACAGATTTGTACTGGAGATGTGATTTACATGGTTGACATGCACGAAGGCCCCTGTGGCAGCTGTGAGGTTGTGTGTGCTGGTGGCAATGGCAGGGATCCACTCTCTTCCAGAAACTTTGCTGGGGTGTTAGCATGCTCAAACTGGTCCTGGCTCAACATGGGCCTTCTGAGCACTGGGATGGCTAACCTTCAAGTCAGCTTAACTGGACTTGAAACTACCATGGAAACACATCTCTGGGAGTGTCTGCAAGGATGGTTCCAGAAAGATTTCACTGAGAAGACCATCCCATGGGCTAGGATCCTGACTGCATAGAAGGAAAATGAGCAGAATACCTTCACCTCTCTGCCTGCTGACTGTGGACACAGCGTGACCAGCTGTCTCACACTCCCGCCACCGTGCCCTCCCCACTGTCATGGACTGTGTCCTCGAAGAAAATTCTTCTTTCCTTAAGTCACCTTTGTCAGATAGTGTCTCATGGTCCTGAGGCAATGACTAAGACAGGAACCATGTGTCAGGTCACTCCTAGGTGTCTGGACCAGTGCTGGGGACAGATGGCTTCATATTTTCATGAGGGAGAGGGCACCAAGAAGCAAACAGTTATTTGGGAGTGACTGGGTGCTAAGAAGGTCGGGAGTGGGACTTTAGAGAACATGACCCCAGTCTCAGAGCCAGAGAAAGTTCGCTAGAGAAAGTTCTGGGGTGGAAATCAGTCTGACAGGGTTGAAGAAGAGTAAGGGACCAGAGGGCTGCAGGGAGAAGGAAGAGGGAGGTGGGCACAACAGCAGGGGGGAGGGAGGCAGGGGCTTGATGTGTGTGTGTGGTGCCACGCATGCAGGGTGTCTAGCGTGTGCTCTGCGGGAGGTGGCCTGAGATGTACTGCTATGGCTTCTGGGGAATCCACATGTCCAGGCCCACCAATGCTCCAGCCAGGGACCCTCAGTCTTGGTGGACCTGACTGCAGCCTGGTGAAGGCCCTGGGTAGGGTCCAGAAACCACGGGGTATCACAAGCATCCTGGTGGCTCCTGGGCCAGAGGCTGGGGTGAGGGGCATCTGGCAGACAAAGGCCCCACTGAATGGAAACCCTGGCCGACTGCCCAGTACTGGCCTCCCAGCATGCACTGTGGCACTGCATTCCAGTCCTAGGGGCAGTGCCCCTCCACCAATCCCCCAGCTTGGAGAAGCCTCTAGGGTACAGGGTCTCCAGCCCCAGGGCCAGGCTACGCCCAGTTACTGTAGCAAAAGATGCTTTAGCCACTGAATTGTGCAGCCCGAGCCTCCCCATTACCTTCCACTGGCCCATTCTCTAATGTCCAATCCAAACAGCCAACCACTCTGGCCGTGTCCCAAGTGCTGTCTCATTTTATAACACCATGTGACAACTCTAGCAGGTGGCTGCCCTGTCGTTCCCATTTTACAGATAAGGAAACTGAGACCCAGAAGACTTAGCAACTTAACTGACATCACATACAAGAAAATCCGTGATTCTAATGGAGACAGTCTGCTCCCGCTGCATGGCCTGACCCTCCAAACCTGTACAACATACTACTTCCTCCAGGAAGCCTTCCCAGATATACCATGTATCTTAGGGTTTGCTATTGCTGTGAAGAGACACCATGACCATGGCAACTCTTATCTAAAGGAAACATTTATTTGAGGGTGGCTCACTTGCAGTTTCAGAGGTTCGGTCCATTATGATCATGAAGGGGAACATGGAGATGTATGGGCAGACATGGCGCTGGGGCTGAGAGTTCTACACATTGCAGGCCACAGGGCCACAGGAAGTTGACTGACTGTCACCCTGAGTGAAGCTTGAAGAGAGACCTCAAAGCTCGTCCCTACAGTGACACACTTCTTCCAACAAGGCCACACCTTCCAATAGTGCCACTACCTTTGGGGGCCGTTTTCTTTCACACCACCACACCATGTAGAAGGCATTTCAGCCTTCCTTAGTTCAGAGACACCCTGAGCTGGCAATGGCTTTGAATGCCTGAGGTGGAGCAAACTCTCAAGTGGTCAGCCTGGAATCTCTTGTATGCCCCCTTCCCTTGGCTGAGCAAACAGGGTGAGCAATTGGCCTCTTCTGTCTTTGTCTCCTGTCTGTAAAATGGGGACAGCAACAGAGAATGTCCCTTCGCTTGTTCCCTGGAGCTGCAGTTGGAGGCTGGTCACACCTTCCAGCTCCAGACCCTATTCAACAGCAGGCCCAGAATGACACTTCTGGGTCCACAGTCGCCCACAGATCCTGGGCTGCGGCCTTCACTCTTCTCTTCCTCCTGAGCCCACAGCCTCCCTTCTTCCCTGGCTCCTCCCTTGCTCCTCCCCTCCTTTCCAGTGGCCTCTCTTCCTCCCTAGCTATTCTTCCGGCTTCCACCTCACAGCCCCCAGTCCTTCCTGACCAGCAGCCCCTCCTCCCTCTCTGCAGCCCCCTACTCCTCCTAGACCATTATCCTCCCTCCTCCTCTAGTCCCCGCCCCCAAGTCACCCCAACTCTCACCTCACAGCCTTTGGCCATGGCGAAGCCACCTCCCAGGAGAAGGATAATATTCCAGGGCACTGTCTCCTGGGCTTTCTTCCAGCTCAGCAGAGGCACAGTCTCCGAGTTAGGAGCTAGGCAGAGAAAGGGACCCGGTCTCACTCAGGGTTGCTTGGCTGTGGGGAGGGATGGCAGCCCTGAAGCCTCATCTCTGTGGCAAGTCAGGCCGCTTCTAACATCCGCTTTGGGGCTGTAGGGAGAAACCCCAGCTCTCACTACTCTGGACCCAGACTCTCCACATGCTGGACACTGTTTAAATGTCCCACCAGCCTTTCTGGCTAAGGCCTACTTTTGTCCTCATTTACAAGAGAAAAGGCTTTTCTCTGTGGCTGAATGTGGGGAGTGTGAACCCGGGAGAAGTGGTTTGGCTCTTGGTTCTGAATACCCATTCTCTAAGAAGAGAGTGCATCTCTGTTTAGCTTTCTGTGTCCCAGACTGCAGCCCAGAAGGCCCAGGAACTGCAAGCCCAGGGTCTGTGGGGACTGTGGACCCAGAAGTGGTACATTTGGCCTTTTGGTTAAGAATGCCCTTTCTCACAAACAAAGGGCAAAAAGAGGAAGGAAGTTGAGAAAAATAAACTGCGGGGTCCTTGAGCCCCTGGCATTGTGGGGTGGCGACTGTTTCCTGGAAAGTGGCACTGGCAGCAGTGGCTACAGTGGGGCAGCTGGACAGCAAACTGGCCCTGGGGCTGGAGGGAGGTGGGCTGGGCTCTGCAGGCCTGACCTGGAAAGGCAGGTGACAGCCAGATTTGGGACACCAAGTTAGCATCCCTGTCATAAGCTGGGTGCCTTGGGCCAGTGACTCCACTTCTCTGAGCCTTGATTTCCTCATCTCCGAGATGGGATGGCAACCCTTCCTTCCAGGACTCAGAAGTATGAGGGGCTCGGCCCATAGCAAGCCCTAGATCTTCAACTGACCAATACATCCCACGTGTCCACCATGCGCTTAATGCTTTTCTGGATGCCACAGACACTGAAAATGTATGGAGACCAACTCTCTCCTTGGAGAACAGACATTCCCCAGGGAAGACAGATAATAAATAAATGCACATCAAATATGGAAAATATCAAATAAGTAATAAAATAGAGAGATGAGAAGGAGGTATTTCCAATGGTGTATTTGGGGAGAGCTTCTCTAGGGAGGCGGCATTTGGGCAGAGCTCTAAATGATGAGGCTGAGTAAGTCAGGATGACATTTGGAGGAAGAGCTGGTTGGCAGGGAGGAAACAAGATCTATTCTTGTCACCATCACCATCGTCCTCACCATCAGCATCATCAGCACCATCATCCTCACCATCAGCACCATCACCATCATCCTCACCATCAGCACCATCACCATCGTCCTCATCATCAGCACCATAACCATTGTCCTTACCATCAGCACCATCACCATCGTCCTCACCATCAGCACCATCACCATTGTCCTCACCATCAGCACCATCACCATCATCCTCACCATCAGCACCATCACCAT
>PVIU01012341.1:0-60553 GCA_004026605.1 Ondatra zibethicus | reverse complement strand
TAATGTGATCACGGGTGTAGAAGTTTAACTGCAAGGCTCCCTTGGGCATTACAAATATGTGTACACATGAAAAAAATAAAAACATGGCCAAGTACTGGCAGGTAGGAGTAAACAGCTGAGTTCACTTGAAACTGGAAGAGCGTGACTGCTAGAAAATGAATTTGACAATGGAATAGTCAAAAGCCAGTGCAAACTTGAAGGCAGGTGACTGCAAAAGGAACTTGACATTTTAGGTCAAGTTCAGCGGTGTCCAGGTTGGTTTGCCATATTGAGTGGTGCTGGGGATACTTTAGAGCCCTTCCCTACCTTGTTAGGTGTCGGACTTGCGCCTGTGGACGATATCAGGAAGGGGACAGCTGTTTTAAAGCAAGAGACAGCAGAAATCAGCGGTTTCTCAGATATGAAGGCTCAAGAACATTTCTTAAAGAAAATATACAAATGGCCGATAAGCCATGAAAAAATATTCCACATTATTAATTTCCAAAGAAGTAAAAATCAAAACCATGGCAAGATGCCTTCTGACTCACTGGGATAACCAATTCCAAAATACACACACACACACACACACACACACACACACAAAAAAAAAAAAAAAATGCTGGAACTGTGGGAATAGGAACCGTGTGTACTGGTGGCAGAATGTAAAATGCAGTTATTGTGGAAAATAGTTTGACAGTTCTTTAGAAAATTGAAAATAGAATTACCATGTGTTAGGGTTCTCGAAAGGAACAGAACTCTCTCTCTCTCTCTCTCTCTCTGTGTGTGTGTGTGTGTGTGTGTCTGTGTGTGTGTGTCTGTGTCTGTGTCTGTGTGTGTCTGTGTTTAAAGGGAATTTATTAAGCTAGCTTACAGGATGTGGTCCAGGTAGTCCAACGATGGCAGTCTCATGACAGAAGGTTGAAAACCTGGTAATTATTTGGTCCACTAAACTGCATGCCCCTGCAGTTCCAATCTGGTGCTGAAGTCTGGGGAGAATTCCTGCAGAGCTGCTGATTTTCAGTCTGTGTTAGAATCCTGAAGAAGTTAGAGTTAGTGCTGGTCATAGTAGCAGAGTGGACAGATCTGCCAGCAAAAATGAGAGTGAGCAGGCCAAAGGAAAGCTTCCTTCTTCCATGTCTTTTCTCTGGGCCGCCACCATATGCCCAGATTTAGGGTGGGTCTTCCTTCAGATAATCTGACTGAGAAAATCCCTCACAGGAGTGCCCAGAAGCTTGGGTTTAGTTCATTTTAGATGTCAAATCGGCAACCAAGATTAGTCATCGTGCTGTATGCCCCAACAATTCCACTTCTAGGTATATACTTAAAGCCTTAAGGTCAGGGTCTAGAGAAACGTATCTGTACGTCATGTTTACAGCAGTAGCTAGACTGTAGAAGCCATGTAACATCAACCAAAGGGTAAGTCAGTAAATAAAGAATGTGTATACAGAGTGGAAGGACATTCCTGGCACACAGGATATCTTTGATGGATCTTTAGGACATTATGATAGTAAGCTAAGCCAATCACAAAAGTCAGATGCTTATATGAGGTTCCTAGAACAGTCAGAACCATAAAGATGGAGAGTAGAACACTGTTTTCCAGGGGCTGATGGAGAAAGAGGATGGGGTGATTACTGCTTACTGAGTATAGTGTTCACTTCTACAGCATACAAAGTTAGCTGTCTTGTGGTTGAGGTGGCTGCCAATGACATGAATGTTTTACAGAACTGAAGAGAAAAAAAAATGGCAAGATGCATAAGTAGAGGGATGGTGGTATTGGTGTCTGATAGAGGAAAGTGGAAAGAATTAGTGTGAATGGGGTAGATTTGAGGCAGTAGCTAGGCCTCCTTCTGTTACTCTGTCTTGGTGTGTCTACACACAGAATGGCCCCAGCAGTTGTAGTTGTGTTTTCCTGTGGTGATAAGCACTATATATCACAGCAGCACCCTCGTGTGCCTCATCCTACCACATGCTGTAGTGCAGTCATCTGCTGCCGCTTATTACCCTAAGAAGAAAGGTCGTCGTTGGGTTAAACTTTCTGCTCTCTAGCTTTTGCTACAGAGTCACATCCTTGTGTTTTCTGAGTTTTCCTCCACCCTTTTATGTCTCTTACATTTGTCTTGTTTTTCTCTGAGAAATTCTAGAAAGTGATTTGCTAGTCTAAACTTCATAGGTTCTGACACAAAGTAGTGGTCACAGATAAACTGTTCTTAGACTTTTTTATTTTCTCTTCATCATTTTACTTGGAAAAGAATCAAAGGTACTTGAACCTTTCAGCCAAACTTCTGGACGCAAAGGAGCAAGCAGCATCCTTTAAACTAGAAAAAAACAAGCACGGCCAGAAAGAGGCTCAAGAGAAAATACGAAAGTTACAAAGAGGTGAGCACTTTCGAACTTTTACTTGTAGAAATGTAATTGTGTGTCTGAGTTTGCTAACTGTTTAGACTTAACTTTGCCTATAACAAGTCAAATGATAAATACTGTTGAGTTTGTGATGGACCTTACAGTCTGTTACAACCTCCCGAGTGTTACAACATAAAGGAGCAGCATCTGGTTAAAAATGAGCAACTGTGTTGTAACCAAACTTTATTTGTGGACAGTAACCTATATACTTCATATAATTTTCAGGACACCAAATACTATTTTTTGTGTATGTCTGGTATATTCATGTGTGTGCTAATGCACTTGCCCCCGTGTGCACATGTTAAAGCCAAGCGTCAATACCAGGCATCATCCTCTATTACTCCTCACCTTATTTTGTTGTCCTTCCTTCCTTCCTTCCTTCCTTCCTTCCTTCCTTCCTTCCTTCCTTCCTTCCTTCCTTCCTCCTTCCTTTCTTTCGTGTGTGTGTTTGTGTATTTTAGACAGAGTCTCTCTTTGTGCTTCAACTGTTTTAGACAGAGTCTCTCTTTTTAGCTTCAACTGTCCTGGAACTCTATGTAGACCAGACCAGTCTGGCCTCAGACTTAGAAAAATCTGCCTGCCTCTGCCTCCCAAGTACTGGGATTAAAAGCATGTGCCACCACTGCCTGGCTCCACCTAATTTTGGGGACATGATCTCTTACTAGAGCTGGCATTCTGTTTTATCTAAACTGACTAGCAGCAAGCCTGTCTCCCTGCAGTGCTCCCAAGCTCTAGGATTGCACATGTACACTATTACAGCTGGCTTTTGTGTGGGCAGCTGTGGATCTCTGTGAGCTCAAGGCCAGCCTTGTCTATAAGAGCTAAGCTCAGATCCCTCCATCCACTGATCTGTCCCCCAACCCCTCTTTTATTTTTATAATCATTATAAAATGTAAACACTATGCTAGCTAACAGGGCATACAGAAATAGACAGTGGGATGGATTTTGCTATAGGTCATAGTCTGCTGATCCTAGGGGTGTGTGTATATATTATAAAAATGCTATTTCCATTCAAGAAATGCAAATGTGATCTTATATGTACTTTTTTCTAATGAAGGTAGTAATTTTTTAATCCATTGTACTTACTAATTCTTTTTAGTATACATTATGGAATATTGACCCAGCACCATTCTGTTGACAGAGGTTTCTGTCCTACCTGGTCATCCAGTCCCAAAGAAACACACAGAGATCTACATTAATTATAAACTGGTTGGTCTAGTAGCTCAGGCTTCTTATTAACTCTTATAACTTATACTAGCCCATAGTTCTTGTATGTGTTAGCTACGTGGCTTGGTGGCTTTTTCCTCGAGTCAGTCACATCTTGCTTCCTCTGCAGCTGGGTCACGACTGCAGACTGAAATTTTCCTCTTCCCATAATTCTTGTCGCCCTGCGTATGCTTCCTGCCTGGCTACTGGCCAATCAGTGTTTATTAAACAAGTACAAGAAACACATCTTTACGGGGTAAAACCATTGTCCCACAGCAATAGAAATTAGTAAATTGTACTTAACTTCTAGCATAGATTCCAAGTAGGAATTAAGTAACTTTTTTTTCTTTTTGGTTTTTCAAGGCAGGGTTTTTCTGTACCTTTGGAGTCTGTCCTGGAACTAGCTCTTTTTTTTTTTTAAATATTTATTTATTATGTATACAATATTCTGTCTGTGTGTATGCCTGCAGGCCAGAAGACTGCACCAGACCCCATTACAGATGGTTGTGAGCCACCATGTGTTTGCTGGGAATTGAACTCAGGACCTTTGGAAGAATAGGCAATGCTCTTAACCTCTGAGCCATCTCTCCAGCCCCTGGAACTAACTCTTATAGACAAGGCTGGCCTTGAGCTCACAGAGATCCACGTGCCTCTGCCTCCTGAGTGCTGGGATTAAAAGTGTGTGCCACCACTGCCCAGCAAGTAACTAGTTTTAAAAGGAAAAGAAGACATGCTGTTTTTACACTATATTTGCAAAATACAAAGCATAAAAAGCAAATATATGAAACTAAACTTTTTTTATTGGTAGAAATGGAAACTTTAGAAGACCATCCAATATTCAACACAGCCATAAAGATTTCACATCAACAAAATGAAAGAAAAAAACCTCCTCCAGCCACAGAAGGTGAAGGTGCTCTAAACTTGAATTTGTTTGAAAAATCTGCAGCTGCCACTGAAGAAGAGAAAGGTAAAACTTAGGGGAACATGACTGTTACATTGCATTTTGGCATACTACTTAAACTAACAGTAAAATTACACTTTCATAGATGTCTTATAAAAGTAATAACAATTATGATGACCATGTGTAGCATTTTGTCATTGCAAAGACACTGGCTAAGACCCATCTCTCTTTAGTTTATCCTCCAAACTTGACAGCTAGATTTTAATTGTCAACTTGACAATGCCTAGAATCGTGCGTGTGTTGTATGCGGGTTTGTGCACGTGAGTGCCAAGGAGGCCACAAGAGGATATTGGATGCCCTAGAGCTGTACTTACAAACAGTTGCAAGCTACTCCACATGGGTGCTAGGAACCAAACTCACGGCCTCTGCAAAAGCAGTATATGCCCTTAGCCATAGTGAGCTATCTTTCCAGTCCCTGAAAAAGCAGTCTTTTCTTTATCAGATTGGTCTTTGGGCATGTCTGTGAGGGGTTATCTTCATTGATAATTGATGTAGAAGGACCCAGTCTACTGTGAGGAGCACCATTCTCTGGCAGGCGGTCATTGGCTATGTAAGAAGGCTAGTTAAGTGTGAACCAGAAGGTGATCCAGCAAGCAGCACTCTCCAGGGTTTCTGTTGTATTTCCTTGGCTGTGAGTGAATTTCCACCCTGGCTTCTCTTAGTGTTAGACTGTGACCTGGGAACTGTTCCCCAAAGTTGTCTTAAGTCAGTGTTTTATAATAACAACAGAGAGCAAACTAGGACATGGTTTTTCTGAGAATGTGAATGTGAGCTTATGTAAATGCAAGTTCTTATTTTAAACCTTTTAATTTGTTGCTTCTGTTTTTTTAATCTTGGGAATCAAACCCAGGGTCTTGCACATGCAAGCAAGTGCTATGTAGTGGAGCTGTGTCCCCTGCCCCTTCAGTGGAAAACCTTTAGTGGCATCAGTAGCAAGTCCAGAGCCTTTCATGGCATTTGAGCGCTTTCCACTCTGTTTCCCAGTGCTCTAGCCACTTCATTCCTTACATTTGTTTCGACAGTTCCATTCCTTTGCTCAGCTTGCTACCCCCTAGAACCTAGGCACAAATCAAACAATACTGTTTCTTTGACTGGCTAAGTCCTCCGTGACCCGAAGAGGTGAGTGATCATACACATCTGTGTATTGCTGCACACACTGGTCATATTCCTTGCACATTCATCAGATTATATCACAGATCACTCCTATATTAAATGATAGACTTTTTTAAATTATTTACTTATTTAGTAATATTTATTGAATCATTATTATGTAAAGAAAAGGAGTTATATGAACAAAATAACCCAATCTCTTTCCTTTTATTTGTGCAACATAAGTATGGAATGTGAGCACGGATAAATTGTATATTTTTAAATCATGATTTGTGCTTTCGGAGAATACAGGGTTTTAATAATAGAAAGAGTAGGGCTGGAGAGATGCCTCAGCAGCTAAGAGCACATACTGTTCTTGCAGCACTAAGTTCAGTTCCCAGCACCCACTTTTGGTTGATGTAACTCTGGCTCCAGGGGATCTGACATCCTCTTCCAGTTGTCCGTACTCATGTGAACATACCCACACAGAGACACATATAGATGTAATTTAAAGTATAATAATAGAGCAGAAGGGTATGATTTGAACTGGAGCCACCTTGCTGGTAATATTAGCCATGAGGGTAATCTGATAGTCTGACAGGTAATCAGGTGTTAGCTTGGTGGCAAAGAGTAAAGAAGAGAGATAGTGAGTTAAAAATCTTAAGGTAAAAGTGTGTATAGAGTGTCACTATTTGATAGATTTTCTGTGGTGGAGATGTACTATATATGTGTTATTTGATATGGTAGTTAATAGCAAAACATGAATATTGAACACTTAAGATATGACTAGTGTACCTAAGAATTTGAAATGGTAATTGATTTCTAACCACAAGGATGGTAGCTACTTGGCCAGGAATACTTTGAACATTTAAAGAATTGCCTGAGGGCCAGTGTAATCACAGCATTTGGGAAAAGCAGCATACAATATATTGGCAGGGGTGGACCACAGAAACCCTTTGGGATAGTTATCAAGAATGAGTACTTAATTTTAGATGTACCAGGAAGCCTCTGAAGGCGGTGTTGATGGCAATGGCCATGATAAGTAGAGAAATGGCATGTGACATTATTTCAGTAACTACATGGAGGGTATTTTACCAATTATTGTCGTTCAGTAAATATGAACATACCTAAGGTCCTCGAGGTCAGCCAGGTGTGATGGTGCACACCTCAGATCCTAACACTTGGGAAGAAGACAAAGAGGATGAGGAGTTCAAGATCATCCTTGGCTACAAAGCAAGTTACAGGTCTTCCTGAGCCATGTGAGACCCTGTCTCAAAACCACCACCACCACCAACAACAACAAAAGATTTGGGATGTTCTGTGGTTCAATCCATGAAGAGGATTGCATCACTGAGAGAAGAGCAACTTTTCTCTGTTTCTCCATCACCTGTTCTCTTCAGAAATGCTTTTCTCAAAAGGGAGAGCACATTGATCACGCCACAGAGAATTTATATTGCTGTTACCATTTTTAAAGAACAAGTCTTTGCCTTCCATTTAAGGTAAAAAGAAAGAACCTCATGATGTAAGAAATTTTGACTACACTGCTCGAAGCTGGACTGGAAAATCTCCCAAACAGTTTCTAATCGATTGGGTCAGGAAGAATCTTCCCAAGAGTCCAAATCCTTCCTTTGAGAAAGTTCCAGTAGGTAGATACTGGAAATGTAGGTATGTTTTTCTGGTTAACTGAATGAACTTTTAGAAAACTGTGAGATGAAAATCTTTTTGTTTCTTGTAAATTATGTAAACATTTAGAAATGTCAGGCTTGGTGGTTCATGCTTGTAATCAGCACTTAGGAGGCTAAGGCAGGAGTTCCAGGCTGGCCTGGGCTACAGACTGACCTCAAATCTAGTCTGGCTCATAGAATAAGACCTTATCTCAAAAACAAAACACAAATCAAGTAAGCATTTAAGGAACTCTTAATTCCTTATTTCCTGTTCACATTGCTTATATAAGTCGTTATCTAATGTTGCCTTCCATGGAAATACATAACTGTTGTAAGTTTAAATTTGATGTTAATGAATTTCTAACTTTTTGATCTGACCTCGTCAGTTTTTTTAAAGGATTTATTGTTATTTTTTACTTTGTTTTAGGGTAAGGGTTGTCAAGTCTGAAGATGATGTTCTAGTAGTATGCCCTACAATCTTAACAGAGGATGGCATGCAAGCTCAGCATCTGGGAGCTACATTAGCCCTTTACCGTCTGGTGAAAGGGCAGGTGGGTCCCTTTAGGTCTTGATGCTTTAGAAATCACTGAAACGATGGCCATGCAAGTTGAACATCCCTGATTCAAAACTCCACAGTCTAAAAGACTCTAAAACCCAAATCCTTTTCAGCACAGACATGATGTGACACTAGAAGATTATGCACCAAGAAACTTTCTTTTGTGAATGAAATTATTAGAAGTATGGCATAAAATTACTTTCAGACTCTTTGGAAGGCATATATAAAACAAGCAGAATTTGTGTTTAGACAAGATCTAGCCCAAGTCTACTGCATGGCGTATGTACCAGTAAGTCTAAAATCCAAAACTTATAGTTCCAAGTTTTTGGTATAAGCAATGCCCATTCTACAATAAAATTATCCCTTAAAACTCAATTTTTCAACTTAAAAATGTAGGCAAGTGGTTCCATTTTCAACTTTAGGTTATATTAACTATGTGCTTAGCGTTTAGAGAAAAGTTAAGTGCTACTGAAGGAAGATGCTCTCTGAGCAAACACAGAGCTCGTCTCAAGAGTCAGAGTGCCAGCATTTCCTTTTCATAAACTGTTTCTCTGTCTTCATGGGAAGTGCCTTACTGAGTGTTCTAGTGCTGCAAAGAGACACCATGGCCATGGCAACTCTTAGAAATCATTTGGGGGGCTGGAGAGGCTTGGTGGTTAAGAGCACTGGCTGTTCTTCCAGACGACTCTGGTTCAATTCCCAGCACCCACATGGCAACTCACAACTGTCTATAACTACAGTTTCAGGGGATCTGACACCGTTACACAGACAAAACACCAATTCACATCAAATAATAAAAAATAATTTTTTAAAAAAAGCATTCAGTTAGGGCCTTGCTTACAGTTTCAGTGGGTTAGTCCATGATCATAATGGCAGGAAACATACAGACATGGCGTTGGAGCAGTAGCTGAGAGCTTTCAATCCTGATCTGCAGGCAGAAAGAAAGACAGAGAGTCAGACAGACAGACTGGTGTGAGCTTTTGAAACCTCAAGTCCACTCCCAGTCACACCTCTTCCAGCAAGGCCACACCTCCTAGTCCTTCCAGATAGTCCCCACTAACTGGGGACCAAGCATTCAAACAGGAGCCTATGGGGCTATTCTCATTTAAACAACCACAAGAAATTAGCCCCTAACTAACCCCCTTGGAGTCTTTTCCAAGTTCTGCCAAAGTTCATGTCTTCTTTCATACATTTTGCAAAGTAAAGTATCATAAGCCAAATATGCTTAATAGAAATGACTATTGATATCGCAGAGATGGTTGGAGGTTCTTTGATGGCAGAGAAGTAGAATAACTGAAGGTTCCATTTGTCGTCATCCTTTTAAATATGCTTTATTTAATTTTATTTTATGTGCACATTTGTCTATGTGAAGGGTGTCGGATTCCCTGGAACTGGAGCTATAGACAGTTGTGAGCTGCCTTGTGGGCGCTGGGAATTGAACCCCAGTCTTCTGAAAAGTAGCCAGTACTTTTAACCGCTGAGCCATCTCTCCAACCCTGGTGTTGTCCTTTTAAAATACTTTGACTTATAGCACTATCCTACTGCCAGATCCCATGGGAAGCTTTGTGTTCAAAATGCTCTGTGCTTCATCTACATATTATATAGTACACTGCAGGAATATTTAATGAACATTCATTCTGTAGTTTACCATGCTTTAAAAGTCGGCATTTTCCAGGCACTCTGCAGAGACAAAAAGCAGAGCTCTTAACTCACCCCCACATAGACACAACCATTAGTTCAAGAAACACAACTTGGGGGCTGAAGAGATAGCTCAGTGGTTAAGAGAACCCTGGTTCCACATGGGAGCTCACAACTGTCTATACCCCCTCACACCGCTATACATGTGCATAAAATAAATAAATCTTTAAAACAAAAAGAGACATGACTTGATAGCCTATGTGTGTGTCTCTTATGTTAATGACTTTAACGTTTAAGGATAAAGTTACATTTTAAGATGCAGTTGACTAGCCTAAGTTCTCACTTACTGAATTTTGATACCTAACCAGCAAAGTAAAGCATCATTGTTGTTTCCCTTTCTAGTCTGTTCATCAGTTACTCCCTCCTACTTACCGAGATGTTTGGCTGGAGTGGAGTGATGAAGAAAAGAAAAAGGAAGAATTAAATAAAATGGAAACCAATAAACCACGCGATCTTTTTATTGCCAAACTTTTGAGTAAATTGAAGCAGCAGCAGCAGAAGCAGCAACAGCAGCAGCAGCAGCATCCGGAACATAAAAAGGAGAGCTCTGAAGACCCCGAGGAATCTTGGGAAAACTTAGTTTCTGATGAGGATCTTTCTGCACTGTCCTTAGAGTCAGCAAATGCAGATGACTTGGAGCCTGTCAGGAACCTCTTCAGGAAGCTGCAAAGCACACCCAAGTATCAGAGACTTCTGAAGGAAAGACAGCAGCTGCCTGTGTTCAAACACCGAGACTCAATTGTGGAAACTCTGAAAAGGCACCGGGTTGTGGTCGTGGCAGGTGAAACAGGGAGTGGCAAAAGCACTCAGGTCCCACATTTCCTATTGGAGGACTTGCTTCTAAATGAGTGTGGAGCAAGGAAATGTAACATAGTCTGTACCCAGCCCCGAAGAATCTCAGCAGTGAGTTTAGCCACCAGGGTGTGTGATGAACTGGGCTGTGAGAATGGACCTGGAGGAAGGGTAAGGCTTGTTCTCTCCTCTCCACCTCTGTGAGTGCTGATCTGATGCTGCTCTTGGGAACATGTACAGGATCCTAGTTCTCGTCACTGAATACTCAAATATGTTACCACTTAACAAAAGAGTAGGCACAATCAGATCTGTCTTGCGCACATCATAAATCTTTCCTGTGGGTGTGTCCCTGAGTGGCTCCCTTTCCTGCGGATGTGTCCCTGAGTGGCTCCCTTCTTGTCAGTGAGCAGAGGAGGAAAGGAGGGTAGATACAAAGAACTAGATTATTCAGAAAAGGAAAGAGCAAATGGTGGTGCTGGAGAGATGGCTCAGAAGGTAGAGGCAGCAGTGCACAGGCTGCTGACCTGAGTGGAATCCGGATCTGTTAGGATGGCAGAAGAGGACCAACACTTGTCCTCCTATCTCCATGTGTACACCGTAGTTTGCACGAGCCTACACTCATGCACACTAAGTAGAACTTAAATTTTAAATTATCAAGACAAATCTTACAGCTTCAATTGAAAATCATAGAAATTCATGTTTTTGGCTTTTTGAGGATTTCATACTATAGCCCAAGGCAGCTTGGAACTCACTGTGTAACCTAGGCTGACCTTACACTCACAGTGGTACTCCTGCCTCAGCCCCCTGAGTGCTAGGACTACAGGGGTAAGCCACCATGTCCAGCTAGAAATAGACTCTTGGTAATAAATTGCATAAGCGAATCTGCCTAACTATTGCATGGAGCACCGAGATGAGCACGGGGGCTGCACTCTGCAGTAATCTTATAGCTGCTCTGTGTTCTCCCCGCAGAATTCTTTGTGTGGCTATCAGATCCGGATGGAATCTCGCGCTAGCGAGTCTACCAGGCTACTGTATTGTACAACAGGAGTTTTGCTAAGGAAACTTCAGGAAGATGGTCTTCTGACTGATGTGTCTCATGTCATTGTAGATGAGGTGAGTAGGTTTTATAATTGTGTCCAGATAAATTCTAAACGTGTTTATATTAAAAAGATGTTGGTGACACTAACATTTTCTTTTTGCTTACTACACATCTGACACTATTCATCCAGCAAATGCCTTGTGTAATAAGTACTACATCCTATTCACTGCATGCCTGGCGGTGTTCAAAGGGTCACACAGACACATGTTTGTCTGATCTCTCCAGCAGTGCAGTGGGGTAGATATTTTTACTTTCCAGTTGAAGAAATGGAGGTACCCAGAGGTTCGGTTGTGTAGCTAGAGTCTCAGACACTTCCCTCTCAGCCACCTCATTAACCTGTTTCAGAATTGCTTCCAACTCTTTCACAGAAGACAAGAAATCATCAGTGTGCATTTCATTTTTTTCTCTAAATGTTCTCGAATCAGATTTGAGGGCACACTTGAATTATGCCCAAAGTTTTATGTTATTACTATTTCAGATGTCTACCAGCCTACTCAAGAAAACTAATTTGTTAGTATTTTTTTTCAAGGACAGATGTATGGCAACTCTCTTTTCAAAAAGTATTATTAAATTTTTCTAGCAAGGCAGGGTAGCTGACACCTCTATATCTGAGCACTTGATTGGCTGAGACAAGAGGATTGCCTCAAGTTCCTAGCCAGCATGGAACAGTGTAAAACTCTATTAACATGGAAAAAGAGAGAGAAAGAAAGAGCAAAGCCTGATACTGGTTTTTATGAATGTCTGTTAATTTACTAAATTATACAGAATTATACAGAAGTAACATTTTGTCATACTTTGGGAGTTTGAGACAGGGTCTTGCTGTGCCCAGGCTGCCTCCCACATCAGTCTTCCCATCCTAGCCTTCCAGGCGCTGGGATGAGGCATGTGACACCACTCTCATCACTGATTTGTAATTAATAAGACTACAGATAGGTTACTTTATAAGTTACTCTCCTCTTCTGGTCTAGGAAATATTTAAAAAATAAAAATTATAATCTCACAATCCAGGAAAAAAGAATTTCATCATTTAATTCATGCTTTTATGGGTGTGCATTCCATATGCCTGTTTAGTTTGTGAGTCTTTCAGATCACTAGTGTACAAAATATGGATTTTGTTTGTTTGTTTGTTCTGGGGTTTTGTTTGTTTGTTTGTTTTTCGAAACAGGATTTCTCTGTGTAACAGCCCTAGCTGTCCTGGAACTAGCTCTTGTAGACCAGGCTAGCCTCGAACTCACAGAGACCCACCTGCCTCTGCCTCCCGAGTGCTGGGATTAAAGGCATGTGCCACCACTGCCCAGCCAAAATCTTTATTTTTAAACTGCTTTATAGTACTATAAAATTTGGATGTCTTCTATTTATTTAACCATTTTCTTATTAGACAAATTTTAGGTAAAGACGTTTTTTAATCTAATTAATATTCTGGTAATAAGTAAGTGATAGGAATTAATTTATCTTTGAGGGATCTCTTTTCTTTGTAGGGTAGGTAGGAAATTGCACTGTGGTTGATAAGACATTAGAAAGAAGCTGGATGGCTATTGGCTCACCCCATGAAAGAGTTTTCCATAGGATGTAGAGGAGGATATAGACACAGTTGTCCAGAGAATATAGAGGTCATAATTGTTGCTTCGCAAGCCCAGACCTAACTAAGTATCATCAAGGGTCAATATGAGCCAAAGTGTTATTCTTATATTGAGAACTTTTATTTATATCAGATCATAAGTTCTCTTGTAACTTAAATAGTTAGCAGAAAATTCCTTTAAAGACAGACCAGCCTGCAGAGGCTGTATTCTTTGCCAGTTTGACATGACTAACTAAATCAAGCTTCAGTTTAACACCATCAGCCCCTTGATGTAAAGAGTGTCCAAGTAAAAGAATCTCGGGCGGGGGCGTGCTGGAGCGATGGCTCAGCAGTTAAGATCTATTGCTGCACTAGCAGAGGATCTGTGTTTGATTCCCAGCACCTCCATGGCCTCTGTGGGCAACTATGCCCACATGGGCATACCTCAACACAGATGCATACTTAAAATCTGGAACTGGAGAGATGCCTCTGAGGATCTCTTTCCTGACCTTCAGACATAAATCTCCAAGTATCTTCTAGACACTTTCCAGTCTTGGGAACTTCCGGTTCAGGGTTTCTAGAACTCAGAACATCCTTGCCCCAGTCCTCTCTCCTGACCAGTGAGGGAGCCCTGCCGTTACTAGTCAACCACCAAAGGAGAATCACCCAGCATTTTTCGCTCATGTCCTCTTAAATTCAGCCACCAAATTAGGAATAACTACAGCAGCATCTCGTGCATTAAACTGGCTGCTCTCATTCTCTGCCCTGTAGCCAGAGTCCAGAGTAGCTTTTTTCTGTGACACAGAGTCTATGCAGGCTGGCCTTGAGCTCACAATGTTCTTGCCTCAGCTTCCAGGGCCCTAATATTAAGGATGTGTGTCGTCATGAACAGCCAGCTCCAGGTACCTCTAGATAATACTTAGATCACATGATTCTGCTTTAAGATGATATAGTCACCAGACAGAGATTCCTTAATGGTACTGTATAAGGTTTCCATGGCTATCACTTGGTACCTCTTTAGCTTTATCTCTTGTGTATTTCTCATCACAGGGCCCAAATCTAGTATTTTAGTTCCTAAACTATATTGTAAGTCCTCTCTCTCTCTCTCTCTCTCTCTCTCTCTCTCTCTCTCTCTCTCTCTCTCTGTCTCTCTCTCTTTAAATGTATATGGATGTTTTGGATGCATACATGTTTGTTTACCATGTACATGCCTGTTGCCTGCAGAGGCCAGAAGAGGGCATCAGATCCCCTGGAACTAGAGTTCCATATGTGTGCTCAAGTGCAAGAGTAGTCAGTGCTCTTGACCACTGAGCTATCGCTCATTCTCCCTGGTTGTTTATTTGGGGTACTAAGAATTGAACTCAGGGCTTTATACATCCATTGTTACTTGGTACACGGGTCTGTCCCTTGACCTACCTCCTTTCTCTTCCCTTTCCCATCCTGTTTTTCACCTTCTGTGCCAGCACCCAAACTCATCCACTGAATTTTAGCATCACTGGCAAGTTCTCTTACGGTGTATACAACACCTTCTATCCTGATTGGTTTTTCTCTCTTAGCCACAACACAAGGTATTTACTATTTGTTAGGCTTTGTTCTGCAGGCCTTCCATTGTCTCATTTGCTTGTTATACAACTCCATAACTTTTTTATTATTTTTATGAATGAATAAGTAGAACCAGAGATATTTATGTAACTTTCCCAAAATCATACTGTAAGTGGTCATGCCAAAAGATGAACCCAAGGAATTGATCCCCAGGCATGAATGCTTAAGCATTATCGTCTGCCTTCCAAGCAGATTGTGAAAATTACTTATTGTCTTAATGTACTTTCTTTTTATATGCTTCTGTAATCTGTTACAAATTAGGACAGAAATATGTAAGGGTACAGAAAGTTAGAGCAATGACATACATGTAGCAAATACTTGTATTCGGGCGGCATACATCATCTATGCCCTGCAGCATGGTTGAAGAGTCCTCCTTACATCACCTCTGCCTTGCAGTAAATTTAGAATCACTTACATGTGTGTGTGAGGCAGGCAGGAAAATTCTTTTTTTGGACAGTAATAGATACCTGGTCAGATTCCTACCACTCAACTCAGTTTCCTCCTTAGTAGTAAACCATCTGTCTTCTGTAATGGCAATAATGGACTTTTCCCTGTTTAGCAGAGAGTTAGGAGTCAGGCTGACTTCTCCATGAACCTGGGAGGCAATGTTGTCAGCCACATATGGTGTGATTTCCAATACATCTCCTTGTACACAGTCCTACTGTTGCTGTTATTATATGCTGACCCTTCCATTGACTCCAGTCTTACAGAATAAACTGAGTTTTAATTCTGAAGCTCAGCCTTATTTGAAACATACCTTAATCAGCCCACAAATCCTCATATTATGTTCAGATATTAACTTTTGGTAGATTATTTATTCCCAGGCACTAGATGTGATTGATTTCATGTTGCCTTTCCATTAGGTCCATGAGAGAAGTGTCCAGTCAGATTTCCTGCTCGTTATTTTGAAGGAAGTTTTGCAGAAACGTTCTGACCTCCACTTGATTCTGATGAGCGCCACTGTGGACAGTGACAAGTTCTCCACCTACTTCACACACTGTCCTATTCTTAGAATTTCAGGAAGAAGTTATCCTGTTGAGGTGAGTTTTCTTTAAAGTGTGTGTGTGTGTGTGTGTGTGTGTGTGTGTGTAAGCAGAAACCATTCATATGCCAGTTTCTCAGAACATTGGCCCTTTTTTTTCTGAGCCTGGACATAGTTCCTAGACTCTAGAAGTCAGGGGAGGACTTAGGGAGGGCTCTGACAGTTGGGTGGCTGGGGAAAGATGGGAAAGCATGCTCCAGCGTCCTGATGGCAGACTTCAGGAGCTGAAACTTAGTTCCATATCCAGTCATGCTTAGACTGAAGGTGACACCTGCCAGTAAGGTCCTCGGGTCTCTGGGGTTGTCTGTCTGTCTATTTTTCTGACCGTTTTCTTTTAAAACCAAGGTGTGAGTGTCCGTGATCCTTTAGCAGCAGACTTTCTATGTCTGTTGTGTTCTTCAATCCCAATTATGCTAATGGAAGTGCTCCCTCATATCCTAATTTAAATTAGTGACATTTGAAAGATGAGGCTCTCTGTGTTCTCGTTAAGGCGTTCGCTGAAGTGACTTTCGGTCGTGTCTGTGTATACCTTCTCTGCAGGTTTTCCATCTTGAAGATATAATAGAAGAAACGGGCTTTGTACTGGAGAAAGACTCAGAATATTGTCAGAAATTTCTGGAGGAGGAGGAAGAAATCACCATCAATGTTACAAGTAAAGCTGGGGGAATAAAGAAGTACCAGGTAAGAAGAAAATGCTCAGAGTACAACCTGCTCTATGAGTTCCCAGTCATGTGGCTAGCACTGTGAACTGGAGAAACAGTCGTGAGAATGAGTGAATTTTAAAAGCTATCTCTTTAATCTTGTTTCAGACTTCAGTCCTTAATTTGTGATATTTTATTTTCTCTCATATTATTTGAGGCCATTAGATATATGTAGAATAGAGATTACATAAATGTGAAGCAGCATTGAGAACGGCTTCCTAGCAGTGATTTATGGCTGGAGAGGATGTCTCTAGTGATATTTTTCTCCTGTGACACAGGAGATGGTGCTATCCTAAATCTAGATCTTGGCTCTTGGTTTTCTTAGCAGCCTGTCTTCGCAAGAGCCAATATTAGGTCTATAATAAAGCTGTTCAAGGTAAACAGTTGTTGCTAGGGAGTAAGAGGCAGTTAGGTGACTGGAGAATGACTGGAGAAGCCCTATGACCCCCTCCTTAGCAATGGTACCAGAGCCGGTCTCAACACTACATCTGTGCAGCTTCGTTTGTATCGAGTGCCTGAGTCCAAACTGTTGCAAACACAAAATTGGTCTGTGTTTAAATTAAACAGATACGCCAAGAAAGCATAATCTAAGATCTTTCTCTAAAACCCCAAAGATAAAAATTAAAAACTGAAGAAAGGCTTAGAAAGATATTTCAGACGGGACAATGAGAACTTGGTAGCCAAGGTAGAATGTGGAAAGAATGAGAAGTGTAAACTCCCTTTAGTTAAGTTGTTATAGGGCCTTTGGGCCTGTGTGCTTTTTTATTGCCCAGAAAGTGCACATATGAGTATGGTTCTACAGTTATTTCTGTATGAGCATGGAGAAGTAGATAGGTCTTACTGTTCTTCAGTTAAAGGATAGGAGAATGATCAAATTTCATGATGCTTTCTACAGTTCCTACTCCTAAATGGTGCGTGGTGATGCAGACATGCAGCCCCAGCTGCTTGGAATGCATGGGTAAACAGCACCCTTTTTCCTTGTTTCTGTTATAAAAATAGAGTTTGATTTTGTTTTTTGTGGTTTATGCTGTTGTTTGTTTGCAGCTGTGAGAATTGAACCCAGGTTAAGCAAATGCTCTCCCACTGAGCTAAATCTACAGCCCCAAAATACATAATTTTGTTTTCATCTTTCTCTGGTTGGGTTTTCTTTTAGGAATACATCCCAGTTCAAACTGGAGCAAGTACTGAATTAAATCCATTTTACCTAAAGTACAGTAGCCGTACCCAGCATGCTATTCTCTACATGAACCCTCATAAAATCAACCTGGATCTGATTTTGGAACTTCTTGTGTATTTAGGTATCTTTCTATTTGTTTTAATAAAACACTTCTACCAACTACATTTATTAATATTTTATATGTTTGTTTCCTGTCTTACATTGAATTTTTTATATTTTTTAAAATTTCAGACAAAAGTCCTCAATTCAGAAATATTGAAGGAGCAGCATTGATCTTTTTACCTGGTCTTGCTCATATTCAACAGTTGTATGATCTCCTATCAAATGACAGAAGATTTTATTCTGAGCGGTAACTATAAATCTTTATTATATTCTTTGTAATTTTAAACCAGAAGACCTGATACATTAAAACTCTTGATCAGAAATTTCAGACTTTTCAACTTCAGTTAAAATTGTGCTTGGTAGGGCTGACTAGTGACTCAGTGGTTAAGAGCACTGACTACTCTTCCAAAGGACCCAGGTTCAGTTCCCAGCACCCACTTGGCAGGTAACAACTATCTATAACTCTATTTCCAAGGGTCTGACGCCCTTTTCTGGCCTCCACAGATACTTTATACACATTTTGCCCAGAGATACATGCATGTAAAACACCCAAGCACTTTGTTTTGTTTTCTTTTCTGAGATAGGGTTTCAATGTGTAGCTCTGGCTATCCTGAAACTTACTCTGTAGACCTAGCTGGCTTGAATTCAAAGAGATCACCTGCCTCTGCCTCCCAAGTGCTAGGATTAAAGGCACGTTCCGCCACCACCCAGTTCATATTTTTTTTAATCTCTACAATTGTCCATGGAGATTTTGTGTTTGTTTGTTTTTATCTAGTGAAAATTTGTAGACACTATATCTGCATTTGTTTTTTTTTAATCTGAGCCAAGAATTCTGTGGTTAATTATAGATAGTATTATAGATAATAACTCCTGACCCACTGAGTTTTCCAAAAGCCAACAAAGTTTTGCAACTTAGCAACCATATCTTTTAAAATAGCCATTTATTTGTTATTATAGTTTATTACTCTTATTGTGGTTACCATATTAATATCAGAACTCTAAAAATCATTTAAGCCACATAGTTCACATACAAGCTTACTCATCCTTAATCAAACAATACAAAATTCAGAATCTGGAACACTTATGGTCTCTGGCCTTTCAAAAGAGGGATGCTTAACCTGTTATTTGTTCATATTAATTTTTCCCCTCTGGCAGGTATATTGTGGGGTCTTATTAGACTGTTCTGTGAAAGTCTGTTTATTTAAGTTTTTCATATTAAAATACTGAAAGTTGCTTTCTATATGCAAATAAATTTTGTTATTCTTTGCAGTGTCTTCTATAGCGAAACTCTTGCTAAAAACTATGATTTTAACTTTCAGATATGAAGTTATAGCTCTGCATTCTGTTCTTTCAACTCAAGATCAAGCAGCAGCATTCAGACTTCCCCCTCCAGGAATCAGGAAGGTAAATGCAGGACATGAGTATGTGTGGTCTGAGAATACTTCAGAAAGTGAGTTAGTGCTGTACACATGACTGACTTCAAGTCTTCTGCAGCTCAACACAATCAAAGTGAACTTAATACTAAATGTCATGCATTTGGGGCTGGAGAGTAGCTCAGCGGTTAAGAGGACATGGGCACAGTTTGGTCCTGAGTGCCATACTGGCAGCTCACACTTGCCTGTAATCCCAGGTGATCTTTCAAACCCCCTGCCTTCTTAGGCACGTTTACTTACATCATATGCACACAGACATACACATAGAAAAGAAGTATCTTTTAAAAACTTTTAAATTCAGGCATTTGATTATTGTGGGCTAATAAACAAGCAATACTTGAGGAAAGTGGCAGTTGGAAAATGATATGTATATTGCTTTTTAAAAGGAAAAAAAAAAGACTACTTTTTCCTAAGAAAGCATTATAAACTGGACATGATAGCACATGCCTTTAATCCCATCACACTCAGATGGATCTCTGAGTGTGAGGCTAGCCTGATCTACAGAGTGAGTTCCAGGACAGACAGAACTATGTAGAGAGACCCTGTCTCCAAGAAAGGAAGAAAGAAAGAAATTGCATCATGAAGGAGATTGGATGTCAAGAGCTATTTAAGCCCTGGGAGGATTCTTGTTCTCTAGACTATTGGTTCCTTCAGCCTCAATTAGTCATTCACTCCTTTCATTAATATGCTAATAGTAGAATCCAGAAAGGTGCTCATTCCATGTACTACTCTACCATTGAGCTATATCCCAGCCTCAGCTTTTAATTCCTGATTGTAGTTCACAGACCTTAGTTTATGGAAATAATTGGTCTGTGATCATAGTTCTGAGTGAAGAGATTCTTGACAAAGAATTTCTCAGATTTTGAATCTTCCCTCAGAAGAAATTGTTACAAACAATGTAGTTATGTTGTGAGACGGTGTGGGAAGCGGGGAGCTGTCAGAACAAGCCTGACGGATGCACAAGGCCTGGGTTCTCATCCCTAAACCATAACTGGTGGTTTTCTAACTGTCTTCCGAGAACTCCAGAGGTCCTGAGACTGCTCTGAACTTTAACATCTGCTTCTCTGTAAGAAAGATTTTGTTTGAAGAGTTCACCTTAACAAAAGAAATCTTAGCACTGCCAAAGTAGAATAACCACGTGGGTTTCACAGACCTCATTAATCTGGGAGCAGTCAGTCAGTGCTAGAAAACACAGGTGAAATAGAGCAGTGTGCCTTGGACTTGACCTAGACTGTTCCAGAGGTTTTACTTCCAAGGATTCAGCAAAAACATCAAGAGTGCACAAGGTTGTACTGTTCAGCCATCACTGCTTAAGAATTTTAAAGCTAGACCTAAAATACCTGGTTCTGTACCTCCTTATTTACAGCCAAGATTTGGAAGTTCGGGGTAAGGAGACTTGCTGAAGCTGGGAACCAGAACAACCACCCCACTCTTCTCAGTCATATTTCTTTCCTAATAATTGGTTGTATTGAACTGTCTCAATTCTCTGACCCCATTCCCAAATCTACTGTCAGATTTAAGATGACTGACTGGGATTAGGGAATTGGTGTTTTTGTTGTAATAGCAATCTGTACCATGTGCTGGAGAGATGGCTGAGCAGTTAAGAGCACTTACTGCTGGTGCAGAGGACAAGTTCACTTCCCAGGTGGCTCCTAACCTGGAACTCCAGCTCCAGAGGGGGACACTGTTGGCCTGCTCAGGCACTGGCACTCATAAGTATGTGAACATACACATAAGAAAAAATGAAATTAAATATTTTTTAATCTAACAATCTCATTTTTTATTTTTTATACATTTTTATTGATATTTATTGAGCTCTACATTTTTCTCTGCTCCCCTCCCTGCCTCTTCCCTCTCCCTCCTTCAATCCTCCCCCAAGGTCCCCATGCTCCCAATTTACTCAGGAGATCTTGTCTTTTTCTACTTTCTACTTCCCATGTAGATTAGATCTATGTAATCTCTCTTAGTGTCCACATTGTTGTCTGAGTTCTCTGGGATTGTGGTTTGTAGGCTAGCTTTCTTTGCTTTATGTTTAAAAACCACCTATGAGTGAGTACATGTGATAATTGTCTTTCTGTGTCTGGGTTACCTCACTCAAAATAATGTTTTCTAGCTCCATCCATTTTCCTGCAAAATTCAAGCTGTCATTTTTTCCGGATGTGTAGTACTCCATTGTGTAAATGTACCTCATTTTCCTTATCCATTCTTCAGTCGAGGGGTATTTAGGTTGTTTCCAGGTTCTGGCTATGACAAACAAAGCTGTTACGAACATAGTTGAGCACATGTCCTTGTGCCACGATTGAGCATCCTTTGGATATATACCCAAAAGTGGTATTACTGGGTCTTGGGGAAGGTTGTGTCCTAATTTTCTGAGAAATCACCACTCTGACATCCATAGGGGTTGTACCAGCTTGCATTCCCACAAGCAATGCATAAGTGTTCCCTTTTCCCCACAGCCTCTTCAGCATAAGTTGTCATCAGTGTTTTTGATCTTGGCCAGTCTTGCAGGTGTAAGATGGAATCTCAGAGTTGTTTTGATTTGTATTTCTCTGATGACTAAGGATGTTGAACATTTCCTTAAGTGTCTTTCAGCCATTCTCTGTTTAGGTCTGTACTCCATTTTTTTATTGGATTATGTGATCTTTTGGTGTCCAATTTCTTGAGTTCTTTGTATATTTTGGAAATCAGACCTCTGTCTGATGTGGGATTAGTGAAGATCTTTTCCCATTCTGTAGGCTGTCGTTTTGTCTTGTTGACCGTGTCCTTTGCTTTACAGAAGCTTTTCAGTTTCAGGAGGTCCCATTTATTAATTGTTTCTCCCAATGTCTGTGCTGCTGGGGTTCTATTTAGGAAGTGGTCTCCTGTGCCAATGTGTTCAAGTGTACTTCCCACTTTCTTTTCTATGAGGTTCAGTGTGGCTGGCTTTATGTTGAGGTCTTTGATCCATTTGGACTTGAGGTTTGTGCATGGAGATAGATATAGGTCTATTTTCATTCTTCTATATGTTGATATCCAGTCATGCCAGCACCACTTGTTGAATATGCTTTCTTTTTTCCATTTGATGTTTTTTGCTTCTTTTTCAAATATCAGGTATTCGAAGATGTGTGGATTGATATCCGGGTCTTCTATTCGGTTCCATTGGTCCCCCAGTCTGTTCTTATGCCAGTACCAGGCTGTTTTCAGAAATGTAGCTCTGTAGTAGAGTTTGAAGTCAGGGATTGTGATGCCTTCAGAAGTTCTTTTATTAACAATCTCATTAAAATGAACTGATGAAACTGTATAGTAAATTAAAAGTACTGAAGAAAACAGTCTAAATTTTTGTGACCAAAATTGAAAGTGGCTTTCTTTTGGGCCCCCCTCCACTGCTCCCTTAAAATTCACCTTTAAAAACTCATCAGCTCTGTCTAAAGAAAATTGCAGGGTAACAGTGTCAAGAGCTGTCAAACTACTTTAGCTTCTTGTTTCTTTGCAGATTGTCTTAGCAACAAATATTGCAGAGACTGGAATCACTATTCCTGATGTTGTGTTTGTCATTGATACTGGAAGAACAAAAGAAAATAAGTAAGTTTAACTTTCTCACAGTGAAAATTCTTAATGTTCAGTTTTTTTGGAGAAATTACAGAATCATGTTATAGAAATTCAGATCCTAAAGATCATAATTCTGACCAAAGCAAAAAGCTTTGGTAAAAGTGTAGGTAAATTTAAAATATAAGGGAATAATTTTTTTAATTTCATAATTTGTATATTACCAAAAATAATGCCAGTGTACCACCACTTAAAAGTGCTACCTGGGCAGAATTTCACAACATAAATTTTTATGTTTTTTTTTGCTTATCACATAAAGTGTTGAACACAACATTATTTGAAGAAGAATGCTTAAAAGAAATCCCACACTAGCTCAGAATTGAGTATAATAGAGGGTTATTTATTTAGGGGTAGACTCACAGATCACAATCCTCTGTTGGAACAGGGAACAGCAACTGAATCCAGCAGCCCGAAAAGAGAGCAGACACACGCTTTACATCAGCATAGATAGTAAATGAGGCCCCACCCAATTGGGTGGGTAACTTAAAGGCTACTGGTGGTGGGAATTTCTACAACATCTCCCCTTTTGTTTAAATAAAAAGTTCTAAGCCTAATACAAATTTATATACAATAAGAACAAATATCAGGTATAAAAATTAGAATTACAACCAGCATAAACAATATCAAGCAAGAAACATATGATAAGTGTTTCAATAATTATCCTATCCTAATGAGTTTAAGTCTTGTTTATAAATAACTTGACCAAGTTGTGAGAGGAAAGTAACTACAACTATCTAGTCTTCAACTCCATCAAAGATCTGAGAAGGGAAATAATATTACTTGAGTAAGCAGGAAGTGCAATTAAGCAACTACCAAAATTGTGCAACAAATGACAAAGACAACTGGCTACCTGGGCAATCACCCAAAGTCTCATTTTCAATGTTGGAGCAACCAACTCTTGCTAAGGCCTAGTGTAACTGACAGACCATTTTAGAGGCAGGAAATTTTTCTATCTTGGCAAGATTTGACAGTCTTTTCTTGTATCCTGCTTGTCCTGTCTGGACATCGTGCATTTTGTCAGTGGTTGATGCATGGGCAGTTCCTTGCCCAAAGGCCAGTTTTGCCAAGAAGAAAATATGCTCCAAGTGGAGGGTCTTCGGTGCTCAATATTCTCTTGGGAATAAATTGGTGTTACCAAGAGCAATCATTTCTCATGTCAACAGAACCCTAAGTTATTTAAATGCCATATTTTACAGCTCTTTGAAGTGGTTGAGGATTATCTATGCAGAATACAATCTCTATGTATCTAAAGAACCTGATTAGTCTAACTATAAGTATGACAAACACGAATGACTATTGACCTATAATTTTTTTTAAAAGATTTATTTATTATCTATACAGTGTTTTGCCTGCATGGTCACCTTCACGCCAGATGAGGGCGCCAGATCTCATTACAGATGGTTGTGAGCCACCATGTGGTTGCTGGGAATTGAACTCAGGACCTCTAGAAGAACAGCCAGTGCTCTTAACCACTAAGCCATCTCTCCAGCCCGACCTATAATTCTTAATATCTATATAACTTAAAGACTAAGACTCATATTAAAATGTTAAACAATCTTTAAACAATTGTACAACAAATGAGGACAATGATCTCAAAATGTAAAAAATGTATAAGTATCTTGATCAGAGGTAGAAATGTATATTACAATATGATAAACATATCCTAAAATTGTATCAATATACAAAATGTCTTAAGCAGAGGTAGAAGCATGCATACATACAATATGACAAAGTAACTTTGCCAAGGTATACAAATATTTTAGATGAAAATAGGAACATATTCAATATAATTGAAACTTATATCAATATACAAGAATCTATACCAATGTAAATTACCTATAAATAATAGCTCACAAGTATTCACTCCATTACTCATTACTCACTATTAATAGTAGTATGAATAAGCTCACACTAATCTATTATCGCAACCAATTCCCCCCCTTTTTTTTTTCCAAAGATATCCATGAACCTACATAATTTTGCCCCACTTTGGGCACCAGGTGAAGAAGGATGCTTAAAAGAAATCCCACACTAACTCAGAATTGAGTATAATAAAGGGTTATTTATTTAGGGGTAGACTCACAGATCACAATCTTCTTCTGGAATGGGGAACAGCAACCGAATTCCGCAGTCAGAAAAGAGAGCAGACACACGCTTTACATCAGCATATATAGTATATGAGGCCCCGCCCAAGTGGGTGGGTAACTTAAAAGCTACTGGCGGTAGGAATTCTTACAGCAGTTATTTATGGGGTTGTGATGGAAGCATGAACTTTGGAGAACTGGACGCAGATCTCTGATCTAAGCCAAACAACACTTCTAAACATCAGATCCTTGTGTACTAGTGAAGAAAATGACAGTTTTGCAATCGCAAACACTGTATATCACAGCCAGAACATTATAGATGCCTTAATGGAACCTCCCACAAAATGGTACTACTTTCTGAGTAGTGTGTGCTCTATAAACAGTGGAGAGCATCATTAGCTAATTGTAGTCTACATACTATCCCCAATATCAGAAAAATACAGCAATAGTTGAAAAAGATGGCCGTGTAATAGAAAATCAATTCTAAAACAAATGGTGTATCTTTAGAGGAAATGTTCTCTTGGGACTGGTGCTTCAAACTGTGATGCTGGCAGTCTGCACCGCCCTGATGTGGGATCAGTAGGTATTAACTACAGTGGGAAGGTATGTGAGGAAAGATGAGTTAAACAAACCGTTTTCTTTTGTAGCAGAGCTTTCCGTTTGGCAGTATGGATAAGCACTTTGATAAGAATGTTTAATCAGGAAATAAGACTTAAGAAATGCTGTTAGCCACACACAGTGGTGTACATCTTTAATCCCAGCACTCAGGAGGAAGAAGCTGGTGTATTTCCATGAGTTCAGGGCCAACCTGGTCTAAGTAGTGAGTTCCAGGACAGCCATAACTACATAAAGAGACCCTGTGTCAAGCCCCATCCCCTAAAAAAGAAATGTTTGTTCACAGTAGTAATGAGTTTGATGACGTTTCCAGCTTTTTCTGGTTTTTCTGGAAGTCAGTAATCCACATACTGTCTCCTCAAATGTGTTTTTAGGTACCATGAAAGCAGTCAGATGAGTTCCTTGGTGGAGACCTTTGTCAGTAAAGCTAGTGCCCTGCAACGACAAGGGAGAGCTGGGCGGGTCCGAGATGGTTTCTGTTTTCGGCTGTACACGAGAGAAAGGTAGGCACAGCGCTGGCATTCACAGCTCATGTATTGGCAATGGGTGCCATTACTCATGACGTTATCACTTTTTTTCAGATTTGAAGGTTTTCTGGACTATTCTGTACCTGAAATCTTGCGTGTGCCTCTGGAGGAACTATGCCTTCACATTATGGTAAGCCCAAAGCACCGCACATGAGGTTTTTGTTCCTCGCTCTTTCTTAGGGAAATTTGATGACTTACGTGTTTTTAACAATTATTTGCTTTACATTTTCAAGTATTATATGTTTAATATCTGCATTATAGAGTTTATATGGCAGTGGCTCTCAGTCTGTGGGTCACAACCCCACTGGGGGTTGAATGACCCACCTTAGACCTTCAGAAAACACAGATATTTACATTACAATTCTTAACAGTAGCAAAATCACAGTTATGAAGTAGCAATGAAAATAATTTTATGGTTACGGTCACCACAACATGAGGAACTGTATTAAAGGGTCACAGCATTAGGAAGGTTGAGAACCACTGCTATAGGTATAAGTAATTCAAACAGCCTCGTAATCGAGAGCAGTGGTCTCATGGGGGCCATGTTGTCTGCCAAGGGACTTGTGGCATTGTTTCAGACGTTTTTGACTATCCTAACTGAGCAGGGGCTATATGCTGGGATGTATTGTGTAGAGACAAGGGATGTGCCCAGAACAAAGACTCAACCTAACCCAAAGTATCAGACCTGCTGAGACTGAGGAACCACCTGCCAACAACTCCCTAGACTGAAAGTTACTCTTGATTCTTAGATTTTTAACAGTAAAAATCAGTACTGAAGAAACTAAAATATATAGACTGGGAGATTCCACCCTTGGGCTCACCTCCTAGGTTGGCCTTACCTATTTACCCTCTTTGCTCAAGTTTTGATAAATTCAGACTTTGGTTCCAGTGTTATCTCCTGGTGGCACTGACTCCTCCTGGTCTCTCTCATGTGCAGAAATGTGATCTTGGCTCTCCTGAAGACTTTCTCTCCAAAGCCTTAGATCCTCCTCAGCCTCAAGTAATCAGCAATGCAATGAACGTACTCCGGAAAATTGGAGCCTGTGAACTAAATGAGCCCAAATTGACTCCACTGGGCCAGCACCTTGCAGCTTTGCCTGTCAACGTTAAAATTGGCAAGATGCTCATTTTTGGAGCCATATTTGGCTGTCTAGAACCAGTGGTAAGTAAAATACTGCCACAACCTCATGTCACATGCCATTTGGTGGGGAATTTATTAAGCATTGGAAACAAGTTTAAATGTTGATTTCTTTTTTGTTTGTTTTTCAAGATAGGGTTTTTCTATATAAGCTTGGCTGTTCTAGAACTCACTTCATAGACCAGGCTGGCCCCAAACTTAGAGATCCAAGTGTCTCTGCCTCCTAAGTTCTGAGATTAAAGGTCACCACTGCCCAGCTTAAACTTTTGGTTTCTTTTCTTTTTTCTTTTTTTTAAATTTTATTCTATGTATGTTGGTGTTTTGTCTGTGTGAGGATGTTGGATCCCCTGGAACTGTAGTTACAGACAGTTGTGTGTGAGCTGCCTTGTGATTGCTGGAAATTGAACCAGGGTCCTCTGGAAGAGCAGCTGCCAGTGCTCTTAACTGCTGAGCCATTTCTCCAGCCTTCCTAATTTCGTAACAAAACACAATGAGTGTGCTATCATTAAAACCTAGATGACTTGAATATCTGATGAGAATTTTTAAATATATTTAACGTTTTATAATAATAAACTTAAAACTCAATTTCTCCATTTACTTACATATAGAAAAATGCTATAGCTGGGTATAGTGGAGCACACCTTTAACCCTAGCATTTGGGAGGCAGAGGTAGGCAGATCTGTATGAGTTTGCGGCCAGCCTGGTCTACATAGTGAACTATGTCTTGAAAAAAACCAAAAGAAAGAAAAGAAAAATACTCTTGTGTGAGTTTGGCTTGCCTAGGTTGTTGCCATCATGTAGCCCCCACCTGAAACATTTATTTAATTGAATATGTAATAATTTATAGAAAGTTATTGACACCATACTTTAATAGAATGGAAAACTTCCTTTATCTGAATTATTTCTAAGCCAAAAATTCTCAAGAGTCTATTTTCTCAATTGATTTCAGAAATGAGCTCTATCCATCTATCTGATTCTCTGGGGATGTGGTCTTACGGTGCTTTCTTTATCAAGTGGTGACTTTGAGCACAGATCAAGGCTGTTCCAACAGAGAAAACGGGCTCCTTACCCTCGGCCCCCTTTTCTCTGGTGTTAGAAGTAAATGTGGGGCTAGGGTGTGGCTCAAAGACACAGAGCTTGCCCAACTTTCATGTGGCAGTGGGTTCAGTCCCCGGGGAAGTAATAACAAAGCAGGGTCTCGGGATTCTGGGGAGGGAGTTGGGTGGTGTCAGGAACTTGCAAATTCAAAAAGCACTATTTGCTATTATAGTTTGTCTGAGACTTGCAACAAGTAGATGGTTGTATAGTCCCCCTTACACATTTTTTAAAATAATGTGAGGACTGACCCCAGGACCTCATGCTTGCTAGGTAGGCACTGAGCCATAACAGCAGCCAAAACTTGTTGGTGGTAGTGTTCATTTATAACCAACAGTAGTTTATTTCCCACAGTAGGACAGCTGAGAAATCCAGCATGTGAGCACCACACACTCAGCATTTGGTGAAGGTTCTGCTCATGAAAGGCATTGCAGCCAATGAAAACTAGAAGTCTTAGTACTAAGCTATAGTTCTGAGATTGCCTATAACTAACTAGCAGACTATAATCACTTGGACACATTTTCAGTTTTCCCTCTGATTCTGGTACTGTACTTCCTTAAATCACGGAGGTTTCCTAAGGATAAAGAAATAGGTTTTCTGAGTTCCATGAAAGGAGCTAAACTAAAGTTATAAAATTGTTATGAAATTGTAAGTTAGCAGTGTTAAATGCATTGAAAATAAGAAATGGATGGCTTGATTGTGACTGTTTTCAGATTTATTTTTAACAGCTTCTTTAGTGATACATTATATTTATGGGCAGGCAACACTAGCGGCAGTTATGACGGAGAAGTCTCCTTTTATCACACCAATTGGTCGGAAAGATGAAGCAGACCTTGCAAAGTCATCTTTGGCTGTGGCCGATTCAGACCACCTCACGATCTACAACGCATATCTAGGGTAAAGAAATAACCTGTTGCTATCAGTAAGCCAGAGGTTGGAGATGCTCGACCTGTTTTAAAAATGTATCTTTGTCGTTAAAAGTATGCTTTCAACAGTTAAATTTGTTCTTCGTATTTTTAATCTGTCAAGATATAATTATGATAAAGACTCATTTAAGAAGAACATATTTGGCCGGCGGTGGTGGTGCATGCCTTTAATCCCAGCACTCGGGAGGCAAAGGCAGGCAGATCTCTGAGTTTACAGAGTGAGCTCAAGGACAGCCAAATTCTGTCTTGAAAAGCCAAAAAATAAAAAAAACAACAGAACAGAACATAGTTGTTGTTATTATATATGCATATTTCTCAAATTTGAATCAATTTTATAATTTCTGTTATGCTTAAAAATACTGCAATTGAAAATGACATATAAATGCAGCTGCACAAGACCCCTTCTTCATAACGGATCGTAATTTTATTAAATCTTACTTGTGGTAACCTCTGAGAAAGAGCTTGGATGGAGCCATGGTGGCCTTTATCCATTGACACATTTATCTAGGTGGAAGAAAGCACAGCAAGAAGGAGGCTACCGTTCTGAAATCACGTATTGCCAGAGGAATTTCCTCAATAGAACATCGCTGTTGACACTAGAGGTAACTCTTAATACTGTTCTTAGCAATGATTATGTATTCAGGAAATGGTTTTTATAAAGAGATGGCATGGTTTCATGGAAGTAACACTAGCTTGGGAATAAGATAGTTAACTTTTTATTTTTTCGTTTTTCAGGATGAGGGTTGATTAAATAAATGACTCAAAGGGTATTATCCACAGTTCTTCTCAACTCTGGTACTCAATTGTTATTTTGCTTAATCATAGGAAATTTCAGAAATATAAAAAAGTAAATGAAATACTATCATGAACTTCAGTTCTCCCATTTTTTTCCACGTCCATTAATTGGCATCATATGGTCAATATTGTTTTATTTATATTCCCCTTACCATCTGCCCTGTCGACTACTTTTTAAGTAAATACAGATACTAGATTATTATGTATATCTAAAGTATAGGACTCATTTTTTCCTTGATATCACACCTTTAAGACAAACAACCCATATCATCAAATTATAGCATTTGAATACCCCTCGTCATCTCATAATTTTGTCATAGCTAGTTCAAATCATGATCCACACAAGATTTACTCATCACATTTGGTTGATATGTCCCCTAAGTCTGTGTGGTTTCTTGAATTCTGGAAGTAGGCACTTCTGAGCTGGCAGAGATTCAGTATGTAGACACCCCAGATAATTGGCTCACAGGTGTCCATTTCTTCAAATTACTCTTTTCTCCTTTTCTTTTATTTTCCTTAACCTCCAGATCGCCTCCCACAAACTTCCTCCTCCAGCCTTGTCTTCAGGCCCTGAGCTTCAGGGATTCAGCACAGCAGCTGTCTTTCCTCCCCTGGAGTCAGCCTAAGCTCTAAACCAAACCTGAAGGAATCCCAGTGTAAATGCCACCTGTGGCTCCTGTAGCCTGAGCTTGGGCAGCCCTGCCCTTCCTGGGTGGTTCTGCTGATTTGCACTCTTCAAGGGGCAAAGTATTTTAAGCTGCAGTTTTATTAATTGATGAAGTTGCCTTGAGTAAACTTCAGTAAACTCCAAGTTCTTTAGGAAGAAATTTCCGGAGACAAGTAGAGAAGGAGCTTGTTTTCAACTATCAGGATCCCCTGTAATTCTTCCTCATGCTATCCCCACTGACTAAAAACAAATTAAAGTAAATGTTTAAAGGAGGGTTATATTTAAGTCGATGTGAGTGAAAATATAGTCAGACCCATGCCATGTCCTTTGTTCTCAGAGACTTATATTTTATGACATAAATTCTATCAAAGAAAAGCTGACTTCTAACCCTTCACCTCCCAGAACCTTTGCTCTCCACTCAAGTTTTGGGCTGTGGTCAAATTAAATGATACTTTGGCATCCTATTTTATAGGAAACAGTACTATATACATTTCAAAGTTATTTGGTAATTTCTCTACTTTAATAATTAGGATTATGTCTTATTTTAACATAAAATCTAGGATGTGAAGCAGGAACTCATGAAGTTGGTTAAGGCCGCAGGATTTTCATCTGCTACCAGCTGGGAAGGAAAGAGAACCTCACAGACCCTCTCTTTTCAAGATATTGCCCTTCTGAAAGCTGTCCTGGCTGCTGGCCTGTATGACAATGTGGGGAAGATAATGTGTACAAAGTCAGTAGATGTCACAGAAAAACTGGCTTGCATGGTGGAGACAGCCCAAGGCAAAGCACAAGTCCACCCATCCTCAGTAAACCGAGATTTACAAACTTACGGGTGGCTCTTGTACCAGGAGAAGGTAAGCTACTCATTCTCAAAGCCTGTATGCAGTTCTAGGACGTCCTCATATCAAGTTCACTTGTCCTGGTGGTTTTTTTACTCAAGTAGAACTATTATTTTTGTTCACATTTGAAATCCAGATGCAGTTTATCAAGAAAAAGCAAAACAAAACAAAAACAAACAAATAAACAAAAAACCCAAAGTATCTCTCAGTAAATAAGATAAAGACAGTAAAATTTCTTCCCTGGCTATCGCCCTTTCTACTTAGAATATAGTCAGTCATAGCAATGGGACTTTAGTTAATAATCTGTCTATTCCCAGAGTGTTTCAGTAAAAGTGGTTGACTCAGAAAGAAAAAGATGTGTGCTCCATTTCTAAATAAGGGGATGTTGGGAAGAGGAATATGGTTGTGTAAATGTATGTAATTTTGTGTTAAATTTGCAAAGAAAATACATACATGAAAAATAACTAGATGAATTCTTTTATCTTTAGCCTATGAAGTATTTCCCCCTTTGTCTTTGTAGGTGAGGTATGCCAGAGTCTATCTGAGGGAAACCACCCTTATAACTCCTTTTCCAGTCTTGCTTTTTGGAGGCGACATAGAAGTCCAGCACCGAGAGCGGCTTCTCTCTGTGGATGGCTGGATCTATTTCCAGGTATCCATCCACATGACTTTATTGATTACATGAAAACGTTCCAATTCCAGTGTCATTGGGGTAGATTTAAAGTTTTTACTGAAGCTTGCATAATACTTTCCTGTGTGGTTCACAGTAGAAAACCTCATCTTACCTTAAACCTATTGGCTCTGAAAATCATGTTACTATCACAGAACATGTTTATTGATAATCATTATAATTGCTGATGCAAGGTTTATTGACACCAATTTTACATTGATTATCCTAAAAGATAGCTTCATTTTGAAACAATGAAGGCATAGGGAGAAATCAACCTTCCTAGAGTCCGTGGGTTGGTTGGTTGTTGATTCCCCAAACTTAGGCTTATTCCACTACATTTTTTTGGCCCTTTGTGTACAAAATCCAAACAGATGCACAGTTTTGAACACATGCAGAGTTCTCTGGATAAAGCAAGTCAATCTACACTTATTTACAGAGGTAAGTCCCCCCCTTGCCCCTCATCGACAGGTGCAAAGCAACCCTCACACATCCTGTTATTATAGCTGTGTGTCTAGAGCCAAATGACTGAATCGTGCAGTTTTAAGAAAAAAATGTTTGGTTCATGCCCGGAGTGGTAGAGATGCTCTAAAAATTGGTTGTAGTGATATTGGTAAAAAAAACTACAAATTTACCAAAAATCATTGACATTAAGTACTGACATTAAGCTACAAATTTTTCCTCCCAGCAGATGTGGTAGCTCACACCTTGAATCCCAGCACTCAGGAGGCAGAGGCAGAAAGATCTCTGAGTTCAAGAACCAGCCTGGTCTACATTGTGAACTCCTGGCCAGCCAGGCTTACTCTGTTTCAAATCACTCTCCACTTCCCCCATTCCTCCCAATCCTATAGTCTTACATAAAGAGAAACTAAGAATTCTTGGAATAAGTTGCTGTATTTTGGCAGGAGATAGCAGACTCTAGAGAAGCAAGAGGCCATGCACTGAGCTCACAGTGTAGCCTAGCTAATTTGGGCATGCTTTTCCCATTGCATTTTATGGTAAATCCTGGTGCCCTGAGCCAATGGAATTATCGGGTACTTATGCTTGCATTGACTTATCTAGACACATGACTGTGCCCTGATTAACATTGTCCAACGTGGCGTCTCTCCACAGGCTCCAGTAAAGATTGCCGTTATTTTTAAGCAGCTGAGAATTCTCATTGATTCTGTTCTAAGAAAAAAACTTGAAAATCCAAAGATGTCTCTCGAAAGTAAGTGTTTTATTATGATACAGGTAAAAGAAGGTATACATTTGTACACAGTATACATTGAGAAGAAAATATATTTGGGTATAGATATAGACAGATACTAAATAACATTAAATTTTTTTAAAACTTTTTAAGAATCTGAGAGATTGATTCTAGAAATTATGATTTAACACTGGAATACCCTGTAGCACACTGAAGCCATATTTTTGATGTAATATTAATAAAATTTTATTTTAATAAAATTTACTTATGCTAAATTTTATTTAACTCATGCAGTTTATTCTCTTAAAACTTTACTCCTGGTACTTCTAAACTGTCCATTTTACAAAGAAAAATAAATTTTACTACTCATTGTTTCCTCTGCCATATGCTTATAACATATATGCATATAACACAGTTAGGAGTTAGTATAAGTAAGTGCATTAACCTTCAACAGAAGTCTGAAATAAACACTTGGTTTGTAGGTGGCATGCTGTAGTATTCCCCTAACTTGACAAATCTCCACTGTTCTCCAAACAGCTGTCAAAATGATGCCAGGCTCAGAGCCCTGTCCCAGGCACACTGATTTCTCTGCAGAGACTTGTGATGTTTTATTTCTGCTGACACATCCTCTTTTTTACCATGCCCTTTGAAATGCAGATAATTATTGTAATAAACCCCTAGGATGTCTAATTGTTTGCATCTTCAGGCTTTAATTTAACATGCTCCTTGGTAGCTGTGGTTTCTGTAAGCCAGTGGTTTTCTCTCGCTTAGAGCTGTAGAACTAGTAATTCTAGTTGGTGCTCTAGTCTTCCCTGGCATTGTGTCATAAGCACTGAAGTTAGGCTTTTGCTTTAATAATGTAAGAATTATCTGTGCACACATTCAGTACTTATTGGGAATGAGGATGATGAGTTATGACTTTTCTTTGTGGCTTCACTGTGAGGGAGGAAAAGCTGTGACAGTGACTCACATTCTTGAAGAAGTGTCTCAAGTTACCCTTGTGCTTTCTTCCTTGCTCAACATTGTTCACTTCCAACAAGGAGCCTCCTTTCCAGCTCCCACTTCTAAGTTATTTTTTCTTTAATACCACTCTAGCTCCCGAGCACCTGAGAGGCAGGCCAAAGGCCCAGGTCAAAGTCTCATGATGACCACTGAGACCAGGAACATTGGGACCTCGTATAAATGTAGAATGTCAGTCCGGCAGCCCTGCTGCTATGAGAGTCACAGGAAGTCAGGATTCCAGAGCTGTTAAAACAAAAGTAGCTAGCTGTTAATAAACCCTCCTTAGCAAATAATGTCACCTCTCTGTCAGTAGATAAGCTTGTCACTTCCCCATTGACACCTCTCTGGGAGCATTTCCCTCTTAGGATTTTTGTTTCCTTGGTCCAAGCCTGGAGAGATTAAAATCATTGCCACCTTTGACTGTTTGGTAAAAATCCCCCAATGCAAAACAGGGAGAATCAATAACACCTTCAGTGTATTTCAGCTTGAGTGCGGGGGAGGGGGATATGAGGAATTTCTGGATGGAATTTCTAAAGAACTAGTTCATTATAGAAATAACAGCCTGGGCTTGGTGGCACACATCTATAATCCCAGCACTGGGAAAATTGTGGCTGAGGGGGATCATGAGTTCCAGCCCAGTACAGGCTACAAACTAATAAGACCTTGTTTCAAAAAGAAAAAATAGGGGAAAAAAAACACTTATATCTCATTATTTGAGGCCTTTGCCTATAAATAATCAAACACTAACTTCTTTCTACAAAATGTTAGCTTTTTGAAGTAGGTATAAGATAACCTTAATAATCACTAACAAAAAAATTGACTTTTCCAGACATCTCTGGTATCATAGTATACATTATTAATCTTGGCTTGTAGTCTAATTTAAGAAAGGCTTGTAATGAAGTACACCTCTTTGTTTACACATACACGTGCATTGCAAAATTAGCAAGTGTTAGATTTTTTTCATGGGTGTTTTGGTTTATTTTTCCATTCCCTCAGATGACAAGATTCTACAGATCATTACGGAATTGGTAAAGACAGAGAATAATTGATGCTGAAATCCATGGTTAACTGCTTTTAAAGTTAAGATGAAGACACAGTCCTGAAATTATGTGAAGATCGTCCATCCCATTAAGTATTTTGTTACCTAAAATTTTGGTACTAGCCATTAACCTAAAGATGGCAGGAAAGAAGCACATACTTTCAACATGAACTTTTCTAGTTCCTTTTAATGATGATGATGCTTGGTGTATTTGCCATGACATTTACAATAAATTCTTTGGTATCATTCATATTTTGTGCATTTGTCACAAGGCCAAGGCCAGCGTCTGCTCTCTGAAACTTACCTGCTTTGATTCCCTGTGTAACCATCTCATCCAGTAGTAGCCCCTGGCATTTGGAGAACAAATTTAGAGTTTTGTCCTACTTCTTAGTAAGGGTTTCTGTTGCTATGAGAAAACACTGTACCCGAAAGCAGCTCGAGGAAGAGCTTCCACATCATAGTCTATCACAGAGGGACGTCAGGGCAGGAACTCAGACAGAGCAGGAGACTAGAGGGATCATGGCAGCATGGCAAGACCTATTCCAAAAGACTAACCAGGCCCAGCAAAACAACTCAGAAGGTAAAGGTGCTTTTCCACCAAGCCTAACAATTCCAGTTCAACTGCCAGAACTCACACAGAGGTAGCAGGAGAGAACTGACTCCACAAAGTTGTCCTCTGACCTGCACGTGCACATTGACACTCACGGGCATCATACACATATGCCCACAATAATAGTAGTGTAGAAAACACCCAAGACAGTCAGTTTAGAAGGGGGACACAATAAAGCAACTTATTCCAAGAGTTCTTTTTATGTAATTGTTAGTCTCTAAGACTAAAATGTTTGCGGGAAACATTTTTCTGTGGGGGGATGGGGGAAATGGAGAATGGTTTGAAACAGGGTCTCACTATGTAAGCCTGGCTGGCCAGGAGTTCACAATGTAGACCAGGCTAGTCTTGAACTCAGAGATCTTTCTGGCTCTGCCTCCCTAGTGCTGGGATTAAAAGTGTGAGCTACCACATCTGCTGGGAGGAAAAATTTGTAGCTTAATGTCAGTACTTAATGTCAATGATTTTTGGTAAATTTGTAGTTTTTTACCAATATCACTACAACCAATTTTTAGAACATTTCTACCACTCCGGGCATGAACCAAACATTTTTTTCTTCAAACTGCACAATTCAGTCCTTTGGCTCTAGACACACAGCTATAATTAACAGGATGTGTGAGGGTTGCTTTACACCTGTCAATGTTGAGGGGGCCAGGAGTGGGGGGACTTACCTCCGTAAATAAGCATAGATTGACTTACTTTATCCAGAGAAGAACTTTGCACGTGTTAAAAACTGTGCATCTGTTTGATTTTTGTATGGAAGGTACACATAAATAAATAAATGGAAATAGTGGATTAAGCCCAAGTTTGGAGAATCAGTTAACAACCAACCCATGAACACTAGGAAGGCTAATTTGTGGCTAATTTGTTAACTCTTGTGCAGGCCTACAAAGGAAAAGAAGTGATACAGAAAGAAATTTTAAAAATGGGAACTTTAGAGAAAAAAGCACTAGGAAGCTTAATGCTACAGCCAAGGCAAGTGAGAAAGAGATTGTAGGAGAGACCCCCTGCTCTTCACTAAAACAATGAGAAAGATGCCCTCAGGGCAATATCCCACCTAGCTAAGCTTCCAACTAACAGCCAGAGAGTTTTCTGTTTCAGGAATACAGCAATATACAAAGGCTGCTGCAGATGTGATTCAGAGGGATGAGGTCCATCTCAAGCCAGCAGGCAAAGTTGGCAGTGTCTTCCACTGGGTACTGGCTTTGGAAGCCTGAAAGATACAATAATGAGGGGATGGTGGACTTCCCCAGCAGCTTCAGAGAGCCACCAAAGCCAAAGTGTGGTAGTGCTGAAGTCACTACCAGAAGCATTGAGAGGACAACAGGCCTCAAGAAGCCAGTGCATGAAGTGTGAAAGTGAAGTGTGGTTTGCAGTGGGAAACCCCAAAATGTTGCAGAGTCCAGAACCATGACTCAATCAAGGGAAGTTGTATACAGAAAATTAAGGTGGCCCGAGAGAAAGATGTATCTCACAGGCAGCAAAGCTGGAAGGGCAGAGCCATCTACGTCCTATGAAACTAAAATCCCGGACATCTGTCATGAGCTGCAGGGTGTGGTGTCTGCCATGCTGGGTTTTGGTCTTGCTTTGATGCAATATTTCCTCACTCTGCTTCTGTTGTTTTTTCCCCCACTTTTGAAATGGGAATGTATATTCTGTGCCGTTGGATATTGCAAGTATGTAATTTGCTTTTTGGCATTAGAGTGGTCACAGTTAACAGATTGCCTTGAATCTCAGAAGATTTTGGACTTTTGAATGATGTTGAGATTGTTAAAGATTTATGGGGACTCTTAAAGTTGGACTAAACACATTTTGCATTATGATATGGCCATGAACCTGAGAGGACCAGGTCGTGGGGTATGGTGGTTTGAATGAGGAATGTTCTCCATAAGCTCACGTATTCGAGCACGTGACCTAGATGGTGACACTGTTTGTGAGGGTTATGTTATCTTTAAGAAGTGGAAGTACACTGGGCAGGGGTGGCACACATCATTAATCCTAACACTCGGGAGGCAGAGGCAGGCAGATCTCTGTGAGTTCAAGGCCAGCCTGGTCTACACAGAGAAACCCTGTCTCAAAACGAAACAACCAAAAAAAAAAAAGAGGTGGAAGTACACCACTGGGGGTGAGAGTCCATAGCTTTACCCCCTCTTCCAGTACACTCCCCCTGCTTCATGTTTGTAACTGAAGATGTGATCTCCCAGCTTGATGCTCTTGTTGCCACATGTCTCCCACCAGGGCGAACTCTCCCTTTGGAACCTTAAGCCAAAACAGACTCTTTCTCACTTAAGTTGCCTTGGTCCTGGCGTTTTATTACAGCAACAAAAAAGTAGCTAATTACGTCATCCAATTTTATGCATTAGAAATCTTAATATTCCAGTTTCAGTAATCTGAGATCCATCTTGATCCAAAAATATTAAATAAAAATTCCAGGAATAGACAATTCATAAATTTTAAGTTGTATACCATTCTGAGTAACATTATGGAATCTCATGCTGTCCTGCTCATCCCCTCTAGGCTGTTAATTATCCCTTTACCCAGTGTATCCACACTGTACTCATTACTTGCCTCTTAGTTACTTAGTAGCTATGTCTGTTTCTAGATTGACTGTCATGGTATCACAGTGCCTATGCTCAACTAACCCTATTTCTACTTAATGATGGCCCCCAAATACAAGACAAATGACACTAGCAATTCAAATGCCAAAGAATATCTATAAAGTGTTTCCTTTGAGTGAGAAGGTGAATAGCTGGGTGTAGGAAAAAAGTGTGTTTGGGTTTGGTACTGTCTGTTATTCCAAGCATCCACAAAAGTCTTTAAGACATACACTACAGCTAAGTAGAGACTATACTGTATACTATAACTTTAGGCTTTTTATAAAATTGTGATATCAAAATTCTCTATACATTATGGAGATTTTTTCAAAATCTACTGCCACAAACAGGTACTACTTTTAGAATCAGAATATATAATAAATACTAATAATGAGAAACAGCTGAGCCAAGCTCAGAACAGTTGTTCACTGAAAGGTGAGAATGGTGACCATCGTGACTGTGGTCCTGGAGCCAGCATGTTATGGTATGGACTTTTTATGGAAAGGGAATATAATATATGTATATATATTATATATACATACATATAATATATATCAGATATATTAGAGGGACTGTACATTACTAGATAACATTTAAATATGCTACTTTGATGAAAACATTTTTCACAACCTCTTTTTTTATAACATGTATACTAATATGTTGTTCTTTTCTTTTTTATTATAAATACAGTGTTGTGCCTGCATGTTTCTCTGCAGGTCAGAAGAGGGCACCAGATCTCATTACAGATAGGTGTGAGCTATCATGTGGTTGCTGGGACTTGAACTCAGGACCTCTAGAAGAGCAGCCAGTGCTCTTAACCACTGAGCCATCTCTCCAGCCCTCACAACCTCTTAAGCTTGTGTTCTACATATTGCTAACACTCTAATTGCCAGTTGGGTCTATGGATTAGAAATTGACATTGTGATATAAAGCCTAGGCAAGCACTACGCCTGGACCTCAGAGCATCTGTAAATGGCTCACCTGTGCTGTGATGACTGAGCTCATCAACTCGATGAGACTTAGAATCTCCATTGAGCGTGTCTATGAAGGGTTTCTAGATTGGCTTAGCTGAGGTGGAAAGAGACACCCGGAATGTGGGCAGCCCCGTTCCATGGGCTGGGGGACCAGGCTGAAGAAAGGGAAGAAGGTAAGCTGAACAGCTCCCTTCGTCTCTTTCTGCTCCATGACTAGATAGGTGCTTCTGCCACTGTCCCATCCCAGCAAGATGAGCTTGACCCTTAAACTCTGCCTTGAAATAAAGGCTTTCTTGCTTAAATTGCTTCTTGTTACCACATGGGAAAAGTAGCTAAGTCATGTGCATTCCCTCAAGTGGATAAGAGCCAGAAGAGCAATATCTTACTCCACAGATGCAGATGAGACTATGGAGGGAAACAGAATTCCTCGGTCAACAAAGATGCCAGGAAACACTGTTTCTGGATGATTGACTTCAATATCCAGACATGCTACATGAGAAGAAAATTCTGCCCCTCTATCAAACCCATATAGCTAATACATTTAGAGGCTGGATCTTGTCATGTCCTAATTGAGCCTGTTCCCATTAGTTCTCAGAAGCTTATGGTGAGGCGGCTCTCAACAGCTGCCCTGTGATTTGGTTTGATTTTGCCATCAGTGTCCCTGCTTCTCTGTTTTCGGGGCTACTGTATGTCTTCTGCACTACTGTAGAAGCTAGAGGGGTGCTTGGCATTTAGTATAATACATTATTAAAGCACAAAAGGACAATCACAGCAGCAAGGTTCGATTACATCCTTGCAGCAAAATGTAATGATATTTCATTTGTATTTTAATAAATAAAGCTTGCCTGAAGTTCAGAGAGTAAAACAGCTGTACTTATCAGCCTCACACACCAGGCAGTGGTGACACACACCTTTAGTCTTAGTAGACACACTAATTTGCCGTAGAAACCAGGGGGTAGTGGTGCATGCCTTTAATCCCAGCACTAGAGAGGAATATAAGATGAGAGTACACAGCTCTCAGTCTCATTCTGAGATTCCTGGAAGCAGGATCGCCATTTCAGACTGAGGTAGAGGTAAAAATCAGCAGCTGGTTGTTTTGGTTTTTTTTTTTGACCTTCAAGTTGAACCCCAATATCTGTTTCTGTGTTTTTATTAATTGTGCTACAGCAGAAGTTTCAAAGGCTTTTTTGTCCTAGACAATGCTTCTTTGGTAAAAGATGCAAAGACAAGCTGTACTCAAGATCAAAGACACCACTACTCTAGCTTCCAAGGCCAGTTGCTTTCTGGATCCTTCTCTTCATCACCAGCCAGGCTGCCTGATAAGCAAACTTGCACTCCTCAGCAAAGGTAAACTTACCTATCCACCACTGGTGCTCTCAGGAGCAGGGTGACCACCTCCAAAGCAGTGGCTGCTTCATGGTCAAGGGCAGACTGTGACCTTCCTTCTCCAAATAGCTTCATGCTTCCTCTGGCTTCGAAGTCTTGTTTCCTTTCCTGTCACTCCTGATTCTCACTTAGTTTTTACCTCTCAGAACACACTGGGTTAGGGAATCCTGCTTGTTTTGTATATCACAGCCTCTGCAAGGTTGGTCACAAGAAAAGAGGACTAGCTCTGTGACCTCTTCAGCACTGGGGGAATCTGACCCCTCCTCATGGCCAGCCTCTCATAGCATTGGCTCAAGGGTAGTCTGGGGCTTCGACCCTCCTTCAGCATTTAAGAGGATAGAATGGCACAGAAGATGAACAGCACACCGGAATCATGGACTCCTGCAGATTGCATTTAGTAGTTGTGGGAAGCTAACTTTTGAATCCACCTGACCTTGTTCTCGAACCTAAAGAGAACCGGTGCTTAGCTCATCTGAATGAGGCAACAACTAAAGGCTGCAATGAGGCACAACCTAATAAGCCGAAGGGCACAGCAAATGCGGCTGATGTCCTATGTGATCTGACTCCACTGCCTTCCTAGCTGTCGGTTGTTCTCCTCCTCTTTCCTGCTTCTGCCACAGTGACTTCTCTCTGTTGCTCTTTGATTCACCAGGGCCTACTCAGGCCTCAGGAACTTTGCACTGTGCAATTTCTCTGACAGATACTGTTCCTGTAATTGACCACCTGGTTACCTCCCACTAGAAGTCCTTGCTCAGGGGTTCCCTTTCCACTCTGCTGCTTCTGACCGTTGGTACTGCAACCCAACCCATGGCATCCCCAGTGCCACAGTCCTTGTACCTTATCTGTCTTTGTATAACCATCCTACGTGAGCAGTGCCGAAACCCTGAATGCCAAAGCAAAAGCAAAGCCAGTCTCACACCCAAAGCCACTATTTTATTCTCTTTATTTCCTATGACTTGCATTTGTCTCCTCCAAAACTCCATCATTTTCAGTGATGGCACTGTCAAAAGCAATTAAATGGCCAAAGGGGATTAGGAATTTAAAGGATGTGTATGCGTGTGTATTTGTGTGTGTATGTATTTAGGTGTTTGTATGTGTATATATGTATATGTTTTTGTGTGTATGCATTTGTGTTTGTGTGTGTGTGTGTGTGTGTGTGTGTGTGTGTGTGTGTGTGTGTGTGTGTGTGTGTAAAGGGATTCATTAGAGTGGCTTACAGGCTGTGGTCCAAGTAGCCCAACAGTGACTGTCCCCTGCTGGAAGGCCGAGGATCTGGTGGTTGTTTTAGTTGACAAGACTGAATGCCTCAGCCATCCCAATCTGGTGCTGGAGTTTCAGGAAAGTCCTAGAAAGCTGCTGGTTCTACGATGGAATCCTGAAGAGGTGGGTCAAACACCAGTGAAGGAATGCCCCAGGGAACAGGATGGATGAACTTGCCAGTGAGGGTGAGAGCAAGCTGGCAAACACGAAAGATTCCTTCTGTCCTTTTCCATGGGCTGCCACCAGAAGATGGGGACCAGATTTAGGATGGGTTTGCCGCTTCAAATAGTCCAACCAAGAACAATCCTCCCCAACGTGCTCAGCTGATTATCTATCACAGGAAGGTACCAGAAGAAAACACGCACATCCCAAACTGAAAAAGAAGTATTTTCCTCAGCTATCCTTGCTGGCAAAAAGACATATACATTATACTTTAAATAATCGAGGCTGACCCAGATCCTGCTGAACACTGCGTAAGAGATGACATCCGATTTAATCCTCATGATAGTCTCAGGGGCTCTCTTACTGCTGCCACGCCGTTTTCAACAGCAAAGGAAACAAAAGAACAAGCTGTGTAATGTGCCCAGGGGTCACAGCTAGTGGCTACAGCTGGGCTTTGAACCCAAGCACTTGAACTTGGAAGCAAAGCTTAGAGCGTTTGTTTGGTACTGCTTGTGCCCAACAGTTTGCCGCAGGTGGGTGGGAGAAAGAACACGTCTACGCACGGAGGAAAGCAACGCACTTGAGCATGTGTACTGAACCCTTCATGAACTGGGGATTGGCAAGACACCAGGAAGGTGGTAACAAAAAGATAGCCTTTTCCCCAGGTGGACATTGAGACGTAGAAGTCAAATGTCTCATTTAGAAAATGGCCTGGAAAAAAAAATCCCTGCCCTTTGTTTACCAAATACCAGCAAAACTTGTCTGACTTCAAGTACTTTAAATACCACTCAGTTTTGGAGCTTAAGCATGGTAAAAGAAAAAGATTCATAAGTAAATATAATTTTCAGTGACATCAAACTCAGTGTAAAGATTTCCTAAGGGCCTGACAAAGTTGTCTAAGTCTGGTGACAACTCACTGGCTTTGTTTGTCAAAAGAAGGAACCTAGGTAAATGCAGTGTTCCTGCTTTAGTCCCCACCTTTGAGCTAGGGGAAGAGGAAAGTGGAGCTTTTTGTCTTAGACTGAAGTTCCAACCTGGGGAAAATGCATTGGGCCAGGCTGGAGAAATGGCTCCGAGGTTAAGAGCACTGACTGTTCTTCCAGGGGACCTAAATTCAACTCCCAGCAACCACATGGTGGCTCACAACCATCTATAATAAGATCTGATGCCCTTTTCTGGTGTGCAGGCAAACACGCAGATAGAACACTATATACATAGTAAATAAATAAGTCTTTAAAAAATGCATTAGACCCAGTTTCAGAGAGGTAAACAAACAAAGACCTTTCATAGGGGATATGAAAAGCCCTGGAATTGAACCAAATCATTTGTACCACACATAGTGAGGAGAGTGTAATACCAATTACTCAGTGACAGTCCAGGGTAGAAATTTTCAGAAGGTAGAACAGACCATAGAGTATGTAGGGATGTCACTTTGCATGTCCCATCTACAACTGCATCCAGAAAGACTGAGACACAGAATCTGTGTCTACCCTCATTCACGGATGACACATAAATTCTCTTCCCACTCCCACCCTCATTCTTTTAAAATATATATATTCATGTATTTTATGTATATGAGTGCTCTGTCTTCACGCACACCAGAAGAAGGAATCTGATTCCATTACAGGTGGCTGTGAGCCACTATATGGTTACTGGGAATTAAACTCAGGACCTCTGGAAGAGCAGTCAAGTGCTCTTAACCACTAAGCCATCTCTCCAGCCCTCCAACCTCATTCATGAGCCCCCAACTTCAAATACCTGTTTATCTTCCTCATGCGGGTTCTTGACAGGCATCTCCAGACTAGCAGGTTCATACAAAATTCTCATCCTCATACAAGCTTCCCCTTTGAGTCTTTGCCATCTTAGCTAAAGACAGTGCCATTCTTTCAGCTTCTGGGGCTAGGGAACTTGGGATGAGCCTTTGCTTTACACAAATCCTGTCGGCATGTAATAAAAATCTATCTGCTCTCTATCCACCTCTCACCACCACTCCAACCCCCACACTGGTCCAAGACCATCTGCTCTCACCTGGATTATCTCAGCACCCTCTTCCGTGGGTTCCATTTCTCTCTTTGCCTTCTCTACATGTATGCATTCTCATCTGATTTGAGCTTGAACAATGCTATACATAGAGATATGATGTGTCATATCTATAATTTAAAATAGTTGTTGTGTGTATATGATGTGCATGTGTGGGGGGGTGTGCACATGGTATGTGACTGGTGAAGGGCAATTTTGCGTAGTTGGTTCTCTCCTCCTATCTTCATGTGTGTTAGAGGCCCTGAACTCAGTTTTTGGGCAAGGCCTTTTATTCATATCACTGTCCTCTATGTAATTTTAAAATGTCTGGAAATCACATTAATAAAAGAAAACATACAAAACTAATTGTGATAATATATTTTAATTTCAAAACCCGGGTGCCTCTTGTCAGAACCTCTGTGTTTGTACCTTCCATTTCTTCTACCTGTTACTCTCCTCCAGAAGAGCTCCTGCCTCCTGGCCTTTGCTTATGCTGCCTCTACCTGAAATGTTCTTTCCGCCTAAAACACACATGCTTCATCCTCTATTTCTTTCAGGTCTGTGCTCCAGTGTGCTCTGCGTCCAGGATATTCGGGATCACTTAAGATTCAATTAAGAGCAGTGGCTGCTCTTCTGGAGGGCCTGACTTCAATTCCCAACAACCACAAGATGGCTCACAACCATCTATAGTGGGATCTGATGCTCTCTTCTGCCTGATGCCCTCTTCTGGCATAAAGTACACGCAGAAAGAGCACTCAGGGATTCATAAAAAAAAAAATCTTAAAAGACTCCTCTATTCTACATGCTCTGCTGTTCCTCTTTTTCACTCCCTTATTCTTCTCAGCTTAAATTAAACCATCTAAAATTAAACTTAAGCCACCTCAAATTTAAATACATGTTTAAATATTTGATCATTTGGTCTAATCCTCCAAAATGAAACCACCACTCTCCTTTTTTTTTCCCTCTATGTAACAGTCCTAGTTGTCCTGGAATTCAATTTGTAGACCAGGCTGGCTTTGAACTCAGAGTTTCACCTGCCTCTGCCTCCAAGTTCCCAAATGCTGGGATTAAAGGTATGTGCAGTGATATTTTGTTCGTGCTTTCACAAATAAAGCTTGCCTGAAGATCAGAGTATGGAGCCAGCCACACTAGTTAGCCATAGAGGCCAGGCAGTGGTGACGCACACCTTTCATCCCAGCACTAGGGAGACAGAGGCAGATAGATCTCTGTGAGTTCAAGGCCACCCTGGGCTACACAAGATTGACTCAGTCTAAAAGAGAAACAGAGCCAAGTGGTGGTGGAGGCTCACACCTTTAATCCCAGCGCTAGGGAGATGGAGATGGGAAGGGATGTGGCTGGGTGGAGAGAGGAATGTAAGGCGGGAGGAAAGAGGAGCTCAAGATTCAGTCTATTTTGTAGACAGGATCTTGCCCCCTTGATTCTGAGGATTCTGTAGAGGTAAGAACTGGCGGCTGCTCTGCTTCTCTGATCTTTCAGTTTTCACTCTCTAATAGCTCTGATTTTATTTTATTATTAAGACCAATTAGAATTCATGCTACAGGCATGTGCCACCACCGCCTGGCTAAAACGAAAGCTTTTCAATGTAGGAATGTTAATTTATTTGATGATATATTCCTTGGGCTTAGAAAAATGGACCGATGAGACAACTTAGTGGGTCACGGTCCTTGCCCCAAGTCTGATGACTTGAGTTCATACTTCAGGACCCATGTGGAGGAAGGAGAGAAGCAATACCTCACGTTGTCCTCTGACCTCCAAACATTCACCATGGTACTTGAGCACTACCACCAAACAAATGGATGCAATAAGATTTATTTTTTTAATAAAAGAAAAAGGTGACTGATACTAGCAGAGGATAAGTATTTGATGAGCGAGCAAAGAAATTAGTAAAAGTAAACCTTGCTTTTAGCAATAAGTTACCATTCAGAGAGTGACGCAAGCGGGTAAGGTTATCGGGCTAGCCACCATGATGGACAAATGGCTGTGAGTCTTTGCTTTTCTCCTCTGTCTACAGAAGGAAGCCTCAGGAACCCCAAGTATTAGAGAAAGGGCCTCTTCCGGAGGCAACGGGTGGAAGTCCTAGAATAAATTCTAGTGCTCAGCACTTTTGTTTTAGTCTTTTTGAGACAGGGTGTGTCTGTGTCACAGCCCTGGCTGCCCTGGAACTTGTTCTGTGGACCAGGCTGGCCTCGAACTCACAGATCTGCCTGCCTCTGTATCACCCTTATCACTTGCAATGCTGGGATTAAAAGCGTGTTCCACTACACCCAGCTCTAGCCTTCAGCTTTGAAGCGGCTGTTAGATGGGGCAGTTACATCCAAGTTAAATCTGTTAGAAGCGAGGTTTCTGTTGGCACTAAAGGTGAAAACAAATAGCAAAGTCTTCCCGGTATGGAAAGACTCTTCATGGCTGGCTTGGCACTCCAAACCAGAAAACCTCCCTTCAGGGTTCCTTTTCTGTCAAATTCCATGAAGCACCGCAGAGCTGTGTGCTGGCTCTATATTCGATTAATTCAGTCAAATCTTGAGGGTTTGTTTTTTGTTGTTGTTGTTTTTTTACCTTTTTTAAACTAAGCAACAATTGAGAACTAAAGGCTACTACGTGTGTGTGCGTGTGTGTGTGTGTTAATAGTGTGTCCTTTAATACTTCAGTCCTGGTTGAGTTTGATCTAAAACACTGGAAACTGCTGACGTTCTTTTTGACCTTACCCAGACTCCTGGAGGTTTTATTGTTTTAAACACCACCCACTCACTTGCATGGGTGCATAGGTCAAACTCAGAATCCTCCTTGATTTCCCCAAGCCTCTAACAAGAAACCCCTTAATCTATTTCCTAAATATAGTTGGAATCTCTTATCTCTACCCTCATTCTCTACAAATAATTTCTTCCATGAATTACTAAACCTAATTTGGTCCCTTCTCCTTATTTTTTCAGTTTTGGAGAGTAAACCTAGGGCATCACACATTCTAGGCAAGTTCTGTACCCTGAGCTACAGCTACAGCCTCAGAGTAACCCTTAATCAAGTGACATCTCCCTCTTCAGTGACTTCAGGTAACAGCTCAGTCCCTCAAGTAGACACAAAGCACTTTGCACACTTGAACTAATTGAAGTAATACTGAAGAAATACAGCATGGACTGAGAATCAAGGCTAAATTCGGATCTTAGTTCTACATTTTATGACCTATGACCTGGGTCTTTACCTCTGTATGTCTCATTTTTCTCATCTATAAAAATGGGCACAATGATAGAAGCTATGTGGTGTTGTAGAGCGAATGGGTGTAACACACACAGAGAATAATGATACCTGGCACATTATGTCATTGTTAGTACAATCTCCCCAGCTTCTTCTCACCCCCTCTGGTTGCAATGGCCATTCTGCCATTAGACAGGGCCTTGCACACATCTGTAGGAAATGTCCCCCGACTCTGCTTCCAGCTCCTCCTACAGCCTTTTTTTTTTTTAAACATAGAATAAATCCTCTTGCCCAAATCCTCCTCTCTTCTGTCCACCTTCCTCTTGACCTAATGGTTAAACCACTTTCCAGAACAGTGAGGCTGATCTTGCTATGAAGTAGCGTGACACTCACACAAGTCCTCCAAATACCAGGATGTCCCATTGAGTCTGACTATCAGGTAAAGAATAGCCTGTTGTTACAGTATATTGCTCCAAGTAGTATTTGAATCTCAGGTAAATGTTTTTCTCTTATAATTATGTTTCATACAATATTTGGGCCATACTTGTGAAAAATGCATTTGCTGTTTATCTGACATTTGAATTTAAGCGGATATCTTGGGGGCTTTCCCCCTCTCCAGCAACTTTAAAAACCAGAGGATCCTCAGTTACTACCCTTATCACATTCAGTGCAAATGACAAATGGCTCTTTATCCTAACAGAACATCAGCTCTGTAAGGTCCACAAGCGCTGAAACTCAGGCAACATCTGTAGGGATCCATTCTAAGTACAGACAAAACCCTTGGAAAACAAAGTATTTGTTCAGCAGGGGGCCCTTCAGAGGCTCACACCCACTCTTAGATCCGTTGAGTCTTCAATTTACCTCCAGCATAATAACATTGTCGACTCCTCAGGATCATCTTCAAAATGCCCCCCCCCCCAGTGTTTTACATGCAAAAAGGACTTTCAAGTTTTACATAGACTTTACTTGACTCTCGAGGCAAGTAATAATATCCTTTTACAGACAAGGAAATAGAGACCGAGTAACGCCTTGCTGAACATGACCGTCAAATAGGAACATTTGGCCCCTACAAGTTTGCTTTGTACTCTTTCCAGCTGGATCACAAGGCAGAATCAGAGGTTCTGATCCTTCCCCTCGCCCAGAAAACTCATCTTGGAAGAAGTCTGATATGTGACCCTTTTTCTGTGGAGTCAGTTGATTTTCCCATAATGTTAGCCACCAACAGCCTGAGAGGAGCCAGAAAGCCAGGCACTTGCGAGCTTAAAACCCTTCTCAGGTGATTCTCAGCTAACCCCGCGCCACAGGTGCTGTGATTTAAATAGGCAGCACAAAAGCTCCTTCGGGATTGTAGAGAATAGAAACAGTGGTGAGAATCTGAAATCCAGCCTTTTTCTCTCACCTTCTTCTCTGCCGGGTTTCTAGGGGGCAGACTTTACACGTAGACAACAAAGATTTTCATCTCTCTTTGGAATAAGTGAGGATGGTTAAGTGTGCAGATTTCATGGCACCTAACAGCCTCATCCGTTGGCGTGCATCTGTGACGCTCTGGCTGAGCTTACCTAGGTGTCTTGCATCTAGAAAATGATTGCACGGTCAGTCCGTTGGAAGCCCTTTGTGTCCCAGGGTCCCTGTTCCTAAAGGGTTACGGACACTCTCTCCTTAGGATTCAAGAGTAGTGAAGGGGGGGCTGGAGAGATGGCTCAGTGGTTGAGAGCACTGACTGTTCAATTCCCAGTACCCACATGGCAGCTCACAACTGTCTGAACATCCAGTTGCAGGGGATCTGACACCTTCACACCAATGCACATAAAATAAAAAGTTAAATGAACCATAAAAAATATTAGAAAAAAAAAGAGTAGTGAAGGAATCTAGGCTGGGTCAGGACCCGAGTCTAGAGTAAACCAGTTGGGACTGGAGGTGTCACATTCTCTCTCTCTCTCTCTCTCTCTCTCTCTCTCTCTCTCTCTCTCTCTCTCTCTCTCTCTCGTCGGTGGGCCCGCCCCCAGCTCTGCATTCTTTTGTTTCTTCTCCACCCTCCCCGGGGAGCTAGGCACAGCCTGGAAAGGCAGAGGGTAGGAAGCTAATGACCTAAACCAGAACACGCTGTGAACAATTCGACAGAAGTGCCACCTGCGACATTACGTTCTTAAGGGCTACCGCCTCGGCTTATTTGGCTTGGGATGAAAAGTGCGTAACAGGGTATCCAGAAGGCAGTGGACCTGTGCGATCGTTTGAGGCAGTTTTTTTATGGTGTTGGATCATAAATACCTGGCTGGCTGGCCGGGCTCCCACGTACATACTTAGCAGATGCGAGTACTAGGTCAAAGCTCTGCTGCCCGAGACCAGTGGGAATGAAATAAAAGAGACGTAAACGAGTGCACAGTCCTAGCCCGATCTTGGTAGGGAGCTCAGATGCTGACCCCTCTGGGTGAAGGTCGGCATAGAAGATGATCATACCAGGCCAGACAATCTAACCAAGGACAGAAAGCTGCCCAGTTCCTTTCCTTTCCCCTGGGAGCAGCTGTTCCCTTTGTTCCTGAACCGCTCAGCTGACCCACCGCTCACCTGGGTGGGCCGTGGTCTTCAAGTTCTTCCACACAGCGCGCGCAGCTGGCCTCAGGACCCGGGCTGCGGTTGCCAGGGTGACGCGAGACGCGCGGAGCCGCAGCTGAAGGCGGGTGCGAGGCGCGAGTTGCAACGCCTCCTGCCCTCCTGTGCCCCCGCTGTGGCCGCGCGTTGCAGGCACGCGAGGGGAGTGGCCCCGCCTCGGGGAAAGCGCGGCTCGGGGGCCGCTCAGGACTCAGCCAGTGGGAGGCCGGGGGAGTGGTGGAGGGAAGGCTCAGGCCGGGTACTTAGAGCTGCGCTAGCAGCAGGACCGGATCGTACTCGCATCCCTCGCACTGGCGCTCAAGGCCCGCCATAGCCGGGCGTTGTGGACGCCAGAGCCGCTACCCGATTGTATCATGGTGACCCCCTGTCCTGCCAGCCCGGCCAGCCCCGCTGCGGGAGCCGGGAGGCGGGACAACCATCAGAACCTCCGCGCCCCAGTGAAGAAGAGCAGGCGCCCGCGCCTCCGGAGGAAGGAGCCACTGCGGCCGCTGAACGCGTGTTCGCTCCCGGGAGACTCCGGTGTTTGTGACCTTTTCGAGTCCCCCAGCTCTAGCTCGGACGGCGCGGACAGCCCTGTGGCGTCTGCGGCGCAGGACTGCAGCTCCTTACTCAGCCCTACACAGCCCTTGACCGCTTTAGATCTCCAGACCTTCAGAGACTACGGTCAGAGCTGCTACGATTTTCGCAAGGCACAGGAGAGCCTTTTCCATCCACGGGAGTCGCTGGCGCGACAGCCACAAGTGAGGCGGTAGACAGAGCCAGACCCCGGCCATAGCTCTTCACCTCTCTCAGGCTCGCCCTCTCCTTTGCTGCTGTCTGCCCTTCGCAGAGCCCTAGTCGTTGCAGGCCATTTTCTGCCATCAATAGGAGCAATTGGGCCACTGACCTCACTCTCTAGATGGAGAAAAGTGGGGGGTGTGAATAGCTGAAGTCTATGCGTTAGTTTCGGGGGGGGTGTAGAGGAGTTTATTAGAGTGCAGAAGAGTCCAAAAGTTTCTAGGGTAGAGCCCTAACTCCTAAATTTGTTTGCACATCTACAAATGGACCCTTCCCCCACCCCTGAGCTCCAGCCCACGCGTTCCGAGACTCAGCCAGGCCCGCACTCCATGTGTTTCCCATTTTTCAGGGCATTTAGCCTTTTCCTTTCTACCTCTATTCGGAGAAGCTCCCTGAATTATATTGGTCCCTTACTGCAGCACACTTCCTTTCTCCCTCCTGGCAGGTGACAGCACAATCCCGCTGTAAGCTGCTCAGCTGGCTCCTGCCAGTCCACCGTCAATTCGGCCTCTCATTCGAGTCGCTGTGCCTGACGGTGAACACTCTGGACCGTTTCCTCCTTACCACCCCGGTAGCTGCAGACTGCTTCCAGCTGCTCGGGGTCACCTGTCTGCTCATCGCTTGCAAGCAGGTACCTCCACCAGGCGTAGGGTGGGATGTGTTTGGAGGCAACCTCTCCAGTCGTGCATGGTTCAGGGTTGGGTGACTGGACTCATCTAGGCAGATGCTCGCAGGTCTTTACGCCGTAGCCTTAACTTCGTATATTTTCACGCGGAGTAAAATAACCAGTCCTTTCAGACCTCGAAGAGATAGGCCCGCCTCCCACAGTTTTGTGGCACTTCTAAGTCTCTGGGAAACATGGCTTTTTAAATATCTCTCTCTCTGTCTCTGTCTCTCTCTCTCTCTCTCTCTCTGTCTCTCTGTCTCTCTCTCTCTCTCTCACACACACACACACACACACACTTTGAAGTTGGATTGTAGCTAGAGAAGCTGTACCAAAAGCAGCCATGAGTGGTTTAAGGGTGGAGTCGTGGAAAGGTGAGGCTGCCTGGAGGTTCAAGTCCCAGTTTTCTCCCTGATTTAAGTTGGGGCATGCTTGGGGTCCAGGAAACCTCCAGGCCGGAACTAGAGTGCACTCTGTTGCAGGTAGAGGTGCACCCACCTCGCGTGAAACAGCTCCTGGCCCTGTGCGGTGGCGCTTTCTCCCGGCAGCAGCTGTGCAACCTTGAGTGCATCGTGTTACACAAGCTGCGCTTCAGCTTGGGCGCACCCACCATCAACTTCTTCCTGGAGCACTTCACTCACGTTCGCGTGGAGGCGGGGCAGGTTGAGGTCACTGGAGCCCTGGAGGCTCAAACCCTGGCTCGGGGAGTGGCGGAGCTGAGCCTGGCTGATTATGCTTTCACCAACTACACACCTTCCCTGCTGGCCATCTGCTGCCTGGCGCTGGCTGATCGCATGCTGCAGCTCCCTCATCCGCTGGACCTTCGCCTGGGAGAGCACCCGGAGGCCGCACTGCAGGACTGTCTGGGCAAGCTGCAGATGCTGGTGTCCATCAATAGCACCTCCCTGACTCACATACTGCCTCCCCGGATCTGGGAGAAGTGCAGCCTGCCCCAGAGTTAGAAGTAAAAGCACACCCTTGAGTTTCTTTTATTCCGGGGCCCTGGCTCTGTGCCTGCAGGAGAGTGTGCAGTATTAATCCAAAGAGAAGCTCAGGACTCCTGCTTGTAAATAGTGTACAGTAACGGGATCTATTTATTTTGCAGTACACAAGGGCGGGGTGACAGTTCTGGCTTGTCTAAATGCTGCTGCTACTGGGTCTGCCCTTCACAGGTGGTCAGTCAAGGTGGTAGCCAATTTCAGAGTCTGTCCTCACTCCCAATACTTTGTAGTTAGCAGCTCTGTGAAAAGAATCCAGCAAGATTTTAGAAGTCACTGTTCCAGTAATCAGACAAGTCAAGTTTGCTTGTCTCTTTCTTACCCCCCTCCAGCCTGGAGGCTGAGTCTTCCCTCCCCCACACCAGTGGTCCAAGGAGTGTGAGACTGTTGGAAGTCATTGTAGTAGTCCCTGTTGTCCAGAAAAGGCAGTACCTGCCACTTACTGATGTGGCTCTGGGAAGCTTTGGGGTAGGCATGTTAGCAGTGGATAAAGCAAGAGACACCCCCTGGTGGACCCTCAAGAATGTTGGAAAAGAAATGTTTTGCATACTCTTATAGCTGCTGCAGCCTGGGCCATCTCCTCTGCAGTTACATGCATGGTTCCGTTGACACTGCTGCATGAGCCCAGGTTAACAATGGCGTGACAGTAATAAAGAATATACTGACTTACTTGCAATGTATCCTGCGTGTTTAGCATTTATTTCACTCTTTGACAATGCTATTGAAGCAGTCATCTTCCACTTTTCAGACTTTGGGACACGGGACTTAGAGGCAACCTGGCCCATGACCCTCCTTGCTAAGCTTCTCCCGTTTTCGGAAATTCTTCCGCAGTCCCCTTTCTGTGGTCGGTGCTTCATGTTGCTTTAGTGCTCCTCAGCTCAGCAAGGCAGCACTGTTTTGTCTTTGCTTCTAGCCTTGCCACAGGACTCACTTTACAGATGGGACACTTGGTTGGGAAGCTTCCTGGGCTGCTGGAGCCCTGTAATCACCTGGAGGCCCTGAGCCTCAGCTCTGCCACCTGCAGCAAATTCAACTTCAGTGGATCTCGGGGTTAAGTCTAAATATTGTTTCTGCAGTGGGGTGGGGAGAGTAGTGATTAAATGAGTAGCTGCGTAGCCAATTTGCCAGGAGACCTTGAGCCATTTCTCATCTCTAAAAATGGGATAAGTGCACCCTTTCCTTAGGGGTACAGTGTGGCATACCCCCACTCCTGGCACAGAGAACCCTCAAGCAGTGACAGTGGTAGTCTGTACAGTGTTGGGAGAGATTACAGGAAAACAAAAACTTAATTAGGGTGAACATATGGTTCATTGTATTGTGGGTTTTTTTTTTGTATGATTGAAAAGTGTTGGGTGAGAAATCCCAGTTTGCACCTCTGCATTTAGAATAAGTCAATGTCTGATGAATAAAATGCAAGGCCCAAAATGTAGAGCCTTTGCCTTCCTCCCCCGCAGCTCTCTGGGAGCTGGGTCCTTTACTTGCATGGGCGTCAGGCCCCTCCTCTCTGGATGTGTTGCTGTACTAAGACTGCTCTAGCAGTCTCCTTGGGAGTGGAACAGCTGCTACGGGGATGGCGCAAGGGGGGGGGGGATGAGGATCCAGTCACCTGTCTGACTTAACCATCAGGGTCTTCAGGTGAGACAAGGAGGCCCTTGGGGTCTGGCCCTCATGGAAGAAGTGCCTTTGGGGGTTAGCTTCACTAGCATCTAACAGTCCAATTGCTTCTGACATGTCCATGTTGTCTCCTAAATTTTCCAGAACTAGGGAGCAGAGCCAGGAACCCCCCTCTGGCCAGGGGTGTTACACAAAGAAACCCTGTCTGGAAAAAAACAAAAAAAAGCAAACAACCAAAACAAAACAAAAAACCACACACACATACACAAACCCTAATTTGTCTAAGCACTGAGCATACAAAAAGCGACCCCTCTTCCCGGCTCTGCTGAGGTAGGTGTTACTGCTGCTTTTCTTAAAGGCAGATCTGGTCTGGTGGGGTCTAACTCCATCCTTGTGTATTTTCACACCAAAGCTAGTGCTTGCTCCTTGCACCCCCCCAACCCCACCAGCTCAGATGCACACCTCATTTCACTTCCTGTAAAAAAGATTTTTTAAAATTTACTCACCATTATGCACCACTTTTGGGACTATCTTGGTTCTTAGTTCAGCTAATGGGTTCAAATAAAAGGTCCTTCCCATGGTGGTGGCACACGCCTTTAATCCCAACATTCGGGAGGCAGAGACAGGTGGATCTCTGTGAGTTCGAGGCCAGAGCGAGTTCCAGGACAAGCTTCAAAATTACACAGAGAAACGATGTCTCAAAGGACAAAACAAAGGTCCTTCCCTTGTGTTACTAGATGTAAGGCAAGAGCAAGGTGGCCGGCAGAAGGTATGCAGATTCCTATTTCTGATGCTTGTTTACATTGAGCTGAGCTGGGTGGTCCTGGAAAAGGTCCCTTCACCCAAAGATGCTCCATTCTGACAGAAGTCTCTTTGTAGTAGACTCAAAATCTGGAAGATGCTTCTTTCAGGGAGAGAGGGGACTGACTTGAAGAGATCTGTGTAACTGCAGGGGGAAGCCAGCTGTAATAGAGGGCAGCCAAATGCTAGGGCAGCCAGCTGAGGCCACCAGGGTTTTAGGGGATTTGGAAATGTCCACAGTAGGAATTTTCAGAAACCGAAGTAAATGTCACTCCCCCCCCTTTCTTTTTTTTCCTGAGGCAGTCTTTTAGCTCAGGTTGGCCTATGAACCAGTATGTAGTCTCAAACTTACGGCAATCCTCCTGCCTCAGCATTGCCCCCCCCTTTTTTTGGATCCTTAAAAAATGCTTAGGCCGGGGAAGTTGCAAGGCTCAGGTACAGAGCAGAGTTCTTGACTGTAGCCACGAATGAGAGACCAAATGAAAGCCATACCTCCAAATCCAGAATGTTGTTCAGATTTGAGGGCCGTTTCTGTAATTTGGAGGCTGGCCTGGGAAGGCCCTTTTATTTCCCCACTAGAACCTTCTGGGAAAATTTCGGAGTTCTGCTTCGGTGATTGTCACTCCACATTTTGTGGATCTTGTGTCTGGGGTGGTAAGAAAAATCAAAGAATCATTAACTTTCACATCCCTGCTGCCCATAAATTGGAAAGCTAGGAACCGGTGGCTCCCTCCCTCCCTTCCCTCAACCCTCCCACCCCCACCTTCGCCTGGCACAGCCAGGATGCTGCGACGCCAAAGTGCGCTCGCGGGCCGGGCCCCGCGCTTGCAGCTCCCGGGGGAAGCCGGGTTGCCAGGTTGGTTAACGCCTCCGCCCGTGCGCACATTGTCCCGGGCTGAAGGCGCCACCTCTGGCGCTCAGGCGCGAGCCGCCCCTCCCGCACAGCCCTTCTCCTCCAGGCCCTCCCTTCGCTCCTTCCACGCGCCGTTGCCCATCCCTGGCACCAACAGGTGCAGTAGCGCTGGGTGTGGGTCACCATCCCAGGATGCAGGCGTGCGAGGGCAGCGCAGCCGGACGCCGGGCCTTCGACAGCATCTGCCCCAATAGGATGCTAGATCTGTCACGGCGGCCACTCGGCAAGCCCGGGAAGCCAGAGAGGAAGGTGCGGATGCTCGCTGTGGTCTTGGCTCTGGCAGAGTCTGCCAGCCCAACGCCCCGACAGCTGACCTGAGTTCCCCGTTTCTGTGCCCGGCTAGTTCGTTCCTCCGTGGAAGTCCTTCTCCGGATGCGGCGGCAACAGCCCAGTGTCGGTGTACGAGGATCCCCCTGACGCAGAGCCCGCTGCACTGCCAGGTGAGCCCCGAGGCACCTGCACGATCCCTCGATATCCTCGATTATGCCGGGTGGGTGCGGCACACGCGATCCGCAGCCCCTCTTTCCCCGGGCTCTGAGGTCCTGGTTGAGGGTCCTGATAGCGAACTGGCAGAGAGGCTTAGGGTTCTCTGGGTGCGTGTCTCCCGATCTTCCCGCGCAGCCCTCACCACCATAGACCTGCAGGACCTCGCAGACTGCACCTCGCTACTTGGCACCGATGCGCCATCTAGTGCTGATTCTTCCGCCTCGCAGGTACTCTTTCCCTTGTTTGGCTCTTGGCCCCCTATAGATCCAAATGCAAAACTGCTGGGTTTATTTCCTCTAAGATCTCAAGATGGACTGGGAGCACAGGCACACTCAGCATATTGTGGGAAGTCAAGCATCCCAGATCCCAATTTTCTCCTCCCTCCTAGTATGTTATTAAGTTCTCATTTTCGAGGCTGGTCTGTTCAACTTTTACTGCAGGGGCCCTTTGTTATTCTACTGAACAAGGCAATTCGGAGCTGGTGGGCTGAGGAACCACGTGAATGGGCACAAGCTCACAGGTTAACTGTTTTGTTTGTCACCCACTTCTGGTCTCTCAGGAACCATTTATATTTCATGGGTACCAAAGGACTATCAAAGTCACGGGGGGGGGACGACAAAGGTCTCTTAAGCAAACTGGTGGAAACCATTCTGTCTGCAGAGATGGACACTCAGCAGCTGGCCACTTTAAACGTTTTATTCTACTCCTCTGTTGGAGCCCACAAGACTACACAATGAATGCAGAGCTGACAGACCTATAGGCAGATCCACAGGAAGTGTATGCGTACAGGTCCACATGGAATAACCCATTTTGCAGAGCTGCGGGAACACTGTCTTTTGGAAAAGTCGCTCTCATACCTGTGGAAACCTTGGGAAGCCATGATTCTTCCCTTCAAAATAGGATTCATTCCCAAAACACCTCAACAATGTGACTTCTGCATAGGCAACGGAGTGACTTTGCTCCATTCCCCAACACCATAAGGCCTTGGAGCGATGACATTCATTCTTTGTTCTAGCGGTCAAATTTACATAGAGTCAATCCCACAAAATTACCTGCTAACAGACCACATAGAAATTTAAATTTCTATAGAATACGGCACTGAGCAGGAAGGTAGAATGGCCCACCTTTGCTAACAAACAAATCTGGGCATCCCCAAAGCTGGTTATCACAAGAAATTAGATAAGGAGAATAGGTGAATCCAGGATTCAGGGATGTTTAGTAACTTTATCCAATAGTTTGGAAAGTCAGATATTTCCACTTGATTGCTGGCTCTTTCCTGGGTTGGGCCATTTTTTACCCTCAGATCCTTGCCTTCCATAGACATCCAATCCTGAGTCCTGAGGGAGTACTGAGGCTGGTACTCAAGGCTCCCATTACTCCCCCAACATTCTAGTCCCTTGCCATCTTGGGAAAGAGAGACTTTCTCCCTTTCTCTCAAAACCTCCCTACTTCATCCTATTTCCACCTCTTGCCATCGCTGACACATCCCAGGCAGAGAATGGAGCCTCTCTGCTCTGGTGCCTCAGAGGCCAGGGACTTAATCCTTCTTTGGTGGCGCATGAAGTGTCCGGAAGGACAGGTAGTTTTATCCAGATGAGAACCCAAGGGAAGTGGACTCCTTCCAGTTTCCTAACAGCAGGTGCTTGGACCACAAGGTGCATGGGGACAGGCCCAGTACAGAGCTCTGCAAAATTCGTGACCACCGTGAAGAAGTAGCTGAGCAACACTTCTAAGGACTCCTCTGCCAGCCTTTTATGCCCTTAGGGAGGAGCTCAGGGTACAGGTGGTGCCCAGAAGTAGATCTTAAGGCAAGGGGTGGGAGTGACCACCACCCTGCCGAGACTGCTTCATTCTTTTCAGATCTGACGCTCAAATAAAGAAGTCAAGCCTGGGCCTCTCACCTGACCCAGAGTCCTCAGTGTCCACAGCTGCTGAGGTCATCTGTCGTCTTTTGTGCATAAGGGAGTCTGGTACTTGAAAATAGGGCCAGAGCGAAGATTAGAATCGGGGTTCTTTTCAACTTCCCAAAATATATGGCTAGGAAAGAAGGGCGTCCAGGAGAACAAAATGATCAATACAAAGATAGGATGCAATAGTGGAATCAGTAAGCATTTCTGGTGGGCGTCTGGGATGGATCCCCTCACACCAGCATCCTAGAAATTCCTTTCCCCTTTCGAACTCTGGCCTCCAAGGAAGTGGGGATTCCCAAGAAGATAGACGATGACGCGGCCATGCCAGGCTGGCCACTAGGCATTGGGTAACCCTTCTTCTCCAGGATTCTCTCTCAGAAGACGAGGACAAAGCATGTGGAGCCTGCCTGCTTTCCACACTGGTGGGAGGGTTAACTGAGAGATTGTGGAAAGAGGAAAATGTCATCGACTTTGAAATGCCCATCCCTTAAGAGACTAGGAAGATGCCTGGACCCTCACCTTTTAACTATTTCCTTCTCTCTCAGGCACCAGGGAACCCTGGTCAGGCAAGATAGAGGTGTATCCCACCATAGGTGAAAAGCCAACTCCAACTTTTAGAGAAACTGAAAAAAACAAAACAACAACCCATTATCAACAACAGCACACACACTAACAACAGCAACAACAACAACACACATACACACATGACGCCATAGCTGCTACAGTCTCCTGAACAGATACCTTTCATAGTATCCTTGACCCCATTGGTCACAGCCCCACCCTTCCCTTTTCTTTACGGGTGAGGTGGTTAGCACTTTAACCACCTAGACTTTGGAAGCCTTGGTGCCTGTCCTGGTGTAATGCAAAGCTTTCTTCTCTTAGAGAGGTAAGGGTGTGTGTGGGTGGTGGTGGTGGTTTAAGTTGGAATTGCAATTCCATGGGTGCACAAAGAATATCAAAAGGAGTCAGCATGGCTGCCTGATGATCCATCTGTGAGGAAGCTCAGGTGGGCTGTTCAAAACCCAGCTGGACAGGCGGGGATGACGGCTGTGCCTCTGGCATTTGAGACTTGCAAGAGCAAGGCTCACGCTTGGCAGCCCAAGGTAAACCTACTGTTCTATGGGTGAGGTGAAGCGTAATTTTTTTTTTTTTTTTGGTGAACCAGAGTGCATGCAGACTCGCCTTAGAAGCTGCAAGGATGTCTGTCTGTCTGTTTAGAATTGTTCTCCGAAGCCCAGACTCAGTGTTGACTGGCTCACGCCATTGCTTTGTTTTAGAACCCTTCCTTGCAAACTGAAGAAGATTTCAGCCTGCAGAATTTCAGAGACACTGTGCATGATCTCATTGCAGGCAAGTGCAGTCTCCTTGCAGTTAAATGACAGAAGAGATGTCACCTACCAAAACCATACACTTCAGATCGTGTAATGGTGAAGGTGGTCAGCCCAGCTGCCTGACACTGGCCAGCCTCTCTTTCATCAGGGGGTCAACTCTCCCTAATTGAGGATATCCTTTCCCTAAAATGGGGAAATTATGTCACGTGGTCGTTAGGCTATGGGTTTCTCAGTGTAGGTTCTGGGAATGAGGTACCCATTTTGTGATGTGGTGGGACAGAAGTTAAATGACAAGTGTCTACAGAGAAACAAAACCTTGTATGTTTCCCAGGCCCCAGGAGGTTTGCCTGAGTTCCTTCAGATTAGCTCAGCAGGTGCTTATGAAAAAAACAGTAAGACCAGAAATCATAGACTTTGCCTTATAAAGAAAAACTCATACAACCCAAATGTCTGGGAAGCATTTTGTCCCTGTGGCTAGTTGGGCACGATCTGGAGGCAGCCAATCCAGCTTTTTCTTTCTCCCAGATTCATCCTCTTTGATATCGCCTCCCCTGACCGATGGTGACTTTCCCTTTTCCCCATGCGATGTTTCGTCTTTCGGGTCTTGCCTTTCGCCATCGCTGGACCCACCTGCCTTGGGGTCTCCACAGCTGCCCCCACCACCCTGCGCTCCAGACCTGGCACCACTGCCAACTGAGCAGTACTGGAAGGAGGTGGCTGACCAGAACCAGAGGGCACTGGGGACTGCTCTCATAGAGAATAACCAAGTAAGGACACCAGTGGTTAGGAATCTTGGGGTGCAGTCAGGGCTTGGCACAAGTTGGGAATTGTAAAGGTTGGAGTGCGCTTCTGTGGAGCCAGCGCTTCTGTGGACCCAGGGATTCTAATAGTCGGTACTGTTCAATTGGCCCAAACTGGTTTTGAACTCGCTAAATCGAGATGATCGCACCCACCGGACATTCCTTTCTCTTTATTTTCAATTTCCTTTTCTTCCTCACACCCTTTCTTTT